>PPHX03000017.1:0-159509 GCA_003705175.3 Torulaspora franciscae
GCAAAGAACATCATGCTCAAGTATATCTGTGAGCATTTGATGGCAAGTGGTGGGTCTTCCATTTCCTGTGCTCTAGGTGGAGGAACTGGTCGACTCGCCACGATGGGTCCTGGCCCCTTTGTGCGTTAGCACGTCGTAAGTCCCTCGTGGATTCACCCAGGCGAAAATCATGTTGAAATACGATGCAGCTTCACAGTGAGAGCAGGCGTAATAAATCGTTTAAGCCAGTTCCAACATTGGATGTGTGGTTGCTTTGTTCGCTCGGTAACTATTGACGATGCTATACGACTTCTAAGAAATTGCATCAAAGTTGATCGTTTATCACTTCAAGTTGCCATTGATTGGCACAAACGGCGGGCCAGTCTGAACATCTACGGATCTCTTGGGAGAGTCAAGCATACGAAGAGAAAGTTCATTTCGGCTCTTCGTTTCTCGCTCCCTGTATTTTGGTCACACTGTACAGGTTAAGTGTGATGGACAAAGTCTCCAAAACGGAATTTTCTATTTAACTAACGACAAATTAGATTGGTGTATCTTGTCCACTGAGTGTTAACTTAACGTTTAAGTTCTCCGCCATAACTAGTTGTTCCGTTCAACATAGAATGAGCGCGAAGGGAGCTGATGAACAGTCACTTCTTGAGGATGCTTCAACTCTACTTATGTTTTCAAAGACCAGAAGTGCTAGTGGGAGCCGCGGTGACCATGATGCACAAAGACCTCGATCGGTAGCGCTTTCGCGTGATGAAAGTGGGAATGTGTCTCCCCGAAACGCGAGAGGCTCTGTTGGGCCTGCCTCTGTGGCTCTATTGCCGCGAGACGGCATAGACGTGGCCAGGTCAGAATCTTTATCACCAACAAGTGCTAGCACAAGAAGCAATGTAAATGAGAGGGGGATGGTAGCTGCGGCTGCCTTAGCTGCGGCTGCCACTGTCCCACTCCCGTTGAAGCCTGGACAAAGAGGGAAGACAAGTCGGGGACAACATGCAACAGACACCGTGGAACCTCAGGCAAAAGGAGAATGGCCCGTGCCAGATTCATACATTGTGGATGTTGACTCGGGTGTTATTTCGTGCATATGCGGCTTCAGCGATGATGATGGGTTTACCATTCAATGCGATCATTGTAATAGGTGGCAACATGCTATCTGCTATAACATCAGGGACATAGAGACAGCTCCTGATGACCATTTATGCAATACCTGTCAACCAAGAAAGTTGGATTCCAAACGGGCTAGGAGGAAGCAGCTGGAGAAATTACAAATGCAAAGCGGGAACAAAAGCTCTGGTTCACCGCATCGTTATAAGAGGGGATCTGCTGATGCGTATGACACATCACAGGATGATAGAGCGTCATCAACGAGTGTTACCGACAGTGAGCGTTTTGACGCAACTCACAAGAACAACGGCAGAAAGCCTAGCAATGGTTATGAGGAAGGGGCTGACCAGACTAATTTGGATGAAACGGATCAGGCACAAGGAACAACAAATGAGTCGTGCGGTAAAAAGAGGAAAAATAATGAAGATATAGCGCTTGCCAATGGTTTGAAAAGGAGAAAAGATAATGCATTATACTTAGGGGCCAAGGACGCCTATTCGGCGCTGTATCTGCCTATCGAAAAATGCGAGTTCAAGGATAAATATGTCAGGATGTTTATCGACAGCCACAACAATGACGACTGGGTGATACCTTACGGCAAGAAAACTTTTGAGCCTATGCAGACCTCGGTGAAGCCGTACGCTGAGCTCAGCAGCTCCAAGATCTTCCCCGGGTTTGCTAAGTTGGGGCTTTACATGTCCCAGAGCTGTAATCGAAATGATCTGATATGTCAATACTTGGGTGAGGTCGATTTTCAGAAAAAGTATCTAATGGATCCGAGAAATCACTACAGGATATGGGGTACTACCAAACCGCGGGTTCTTTTTCACGCTCATTGGCCGATTTACATTGATGCCCGTTTATGTGGAAATGCTGCTAGATACATGCGAAGAAGCTGCAATCCAAACGTAGAGCTCGCCACGATCCGAATGCCAGAAACAAGCGAATTGAAGTTTGTTCTAAGAGCGACGCGAGATATTGAGGATGGGGAGGAGATACATATAGGCTGGCAATGGGACCTGCGACATCCCATTCTACAGATTATCAACAGCACAGCGACTTTTGATTCGCTCAATGACCCAGACAAGTATCTATTGATACATTCTATTGACACCGTTCTGAGCGCGTGCGATTGCGCTTGTGGGAGTAACAACAAGGATTGTAACCTATACAAGGTCAAGAAGTTTTCTCAAAGTCTCTACCGGGCCGTAAAATCCAAGATGAATAACAGATACAAGCTGAATGAAATTCTAAATCAGTATCAGGGAAAGAAAAGGAGACAGCCACCCATCTTGACTAGAATGGCCAAAGAAGCCCTAGACAACGGACAAAGAGCTCCAAAGGTGTTAGCAGACTTTGAAGAGAGGCAGCTGCGATGCGTGACAACCGCTGCAGCTGAGGCCGTGGAGGGCTCGTCCGTCGTTAAAGGCGGCGCGCTTCTCAATGTTCCAAAACCATACAAGCAGAATATAATCGAGCAACATCGCGCAGCAAACGACATTGACCCATCTGCTTCCTTGCTCGACCCATCCAAATACGATGAGTCGGAAGTAACTGATCTAGAAAAACTTCCCATCCCAATTGCCCTGGAGGCCCCCACCACGGCTACAACCTACCCAGAAGGTAGCAATAATGAGCAGTCAGAGCCGTCCGCACAATCACCGGATCCTTCAGGCAACTTGACTGACAAACCACTGGCCTCTACGTCGGCATCCACCCATCCTAGGCCAGAAGGAAGAAGTAACCCTTCCAGCAAAACGAACCTGCCGGAACTCATGGATAACTCGAAGAGCATACTCAAGAAGAAGTTGAGTTTTGCAGACTACAGAAAGAAGCAGCTCAAGTGACCGGTAACGTCGTTTGATTCATGGAAATAACTGTATATAACGAGTATATATTGCTATAATCAATCGCTTGATACGAAGGTGAAAATAATTAGTTCATATAGCCATGATGGATGGTTAAACTACTCATCACCGTTCTTCCGGGTCAAGTATTGTACGTATCTCAGTGGTAATTAAGTCGGGAATTATGGCTCACAGGGCATTTATACAAGTCGTGATAACAGGAGCGAGTGTGTTTGGTAAAGCGTTCGCTGAAGCTTACAGGCAGGCCGCATCACAGACGGTCAAGCAAGGTGCCAATGCAGCTCGTGCACGGTCTGCTAGTGCGGAATATGGTGGTATAACTCTGGATGAAAGCTCAAAGATCCTCAATTTGGAAGACAAGAATGACCTGAACCCGGACAAGATCAACCAGAGATTCAAGTACCTATTCGAGGTCAATGAGGCCGAGAAAGGTGGCAGTTTCTACCTGCAAAGTAAGATCTACAGAGCTGCTGAACGGCTCAAATGGGAACTAGCACAACGGGAAAAAGCGCAACAGCCTCCGAATGCTGGCCAACAAAGTACAGAAGCCCCTAAGCAATAACCTACAATTAATAGTACCTCCTGTAAGTAAGAAAACGAATAACAAGATGTTTATGAATTGAGGAGACAAATGTCCTACCATGAAGGGAAGTCACTGCAGATTCCAAACTCTCAAATTGCACTACGCAACTCTCTGGAAACGTGAACCCCGTCCCAGGCCGAAGCCCAAGACGCCCCATCATAGAAGATGATGATCTAAGAAACCGGAAACGAAATGAAAATTGTGCCCACTTTGTTTGGAAGTGGTCAAAATTCATTCAGCTATGGGTTATTGAATTGAATCAATCGTTCAGAGTTCCAGTATTAACTAGCCCAGAAACAAAACACGCAGGGACGAACCCTGCCTGTCCCGCTTCCAGGCGGAAGAACACAAACGAAAGAAACGTTAGGTTTCTATAATAATTGTAATTAATATTATCTTGAGATAGTATTAACCACTACTGATGATTGGTCTCTTAAAAGGAGATAAAGAGAGAGGTGTAAAGTTACGTTGAAGTTGGTCAACTTCTTGAGCTTCTTTATATGACGAAAATTTTTAACGAGCTGTTACCCGCCAATCGTGAACTCGAGTAGGGCATCGCTAAGTAGAAGCTCACCGGGAGCTACAGGGCGATGAAGTCTGCATTGAGGATGTCCTGGTCGGGCTGGGATGTCTTTCGTACTTTAGAAGCAGTGCTATCGTCTTTGGACGAAGCCCGAGCCCTTTTGGGCGCCCCTGGTCGGCCTTCTGCCCGGTCGGTATCGACCGTTGGTGTGTGGCTGGAGTTGGGGTGGGACGGGGTATTCCTTTGAGCGCTGGATTCCAGTTGATGGTCATCTGCCTTGTCAACAGTGGTTTCTAGTGATGGGGCAGGTATTGGTGTATTTGCCGATGCTTGAGAGTGCCATCGCGTAGACCTTTCTGCTTGCGTTTCAGAGGCTGTTGAGTGGCTTTCAAGGTCTTCAGTTGGAGGGTACTTTTTCAGGTACTCGTTCATCTCTTCCATCAAAGTTCGCACTTTCTGTAGTAACGTCGCATGGTCTGTATGTTCTATCTCTTGGTCTGGAACCTCTGATTCTATAACGACTTTCTTTCCTGACTGCGACATTGTAAAGCTTGCAAGCCCTTAGCGACTGGGATTATGTTGTGCTGGGCGTTCTTCTACTTTCTCTATGTATAGGCTATGTCTTGATGATCTTTCGCCTAGTAAAAGACGTTAACACTAATCATAGCAGAGGGAGCAAGGAGGAGGCCATGACGAGATCACAGGCCATTGATTATGCTGTTAAGCAGATTCCACACATTCTCCCATTGGAGGAAACTGAAGTTAGGGAGCTCTGTGAGCAAGTGCTGAAGGCGAACGGGTCTAACTCAGAGTCGACGGCGCAAGGGTTTTTAGAGATACTTGGACATGATGATGCAGCGTTCGACTTCGTGATCGAATTCAACATGCTGTTGGGTAGGGAAGAAGTCGCATTGCGGCCAAGGGCTGAACAGAAACTGACACCTGTAGAGCGTCCGAAGGAGGTCAAGAAAGAGAAACCTAGAGATAAGACACCTGTGTCTCATTCTGTGCCGAAGGAAACTCCTTCCAAGAATGATCAGACAAAGTCCAAGTCCAAGAGGAGCCAGCTTATAAGGGAAATCGATGAAGTATGGAAATTCCTGGAACTCGAACACGACGAAAAAGATGTGAAAAAGTACACTTGCGACTGTCAAGGGATCATCCATCCGCTGTTTGAAGCGGCCCCCAACTGTCTCTCGTGCGGTAAGATCATATGTGCTCGGGAAGGACTGCATCTGGGACGCTGTACGTTCTGCAACACAGAGTTCATACCTCTGCAAGAAAGATTGAAGATCGTTCAACTTCTGAAGAAAGAGAAAGAAGAGCTGTCAAAAGAAGCTAATACGAAGGAGCCTTCCGTAAATCAACCTAGCAACAAGAAGAAGTACAACAAAGCGTTCAAGATCTCATCGGGTATGGGCACAAATTTATTCTCTGAGCAGGATAAATTGTTTGACCTGATTGAAAGACAAAGACAACGTGAGAGGAAGCGTGAAGAGGTGCTTCGTGACAAGGAGAAAGAGCAGAAGAGGGAAGTGGAAGCCGAAAACAGACGACAAAGAGCGTCCGAGATAGAGCCCGAGCTACTGGAAGCGCAAAATCGATTGGATAAGCTCCTGTATTTTCAAGATACTTCTGCGGAGCGTACGAAGATTATTGATAATGCGAGCGACTTCAGCATTTCCAATGACAGCGGCCTTTGGGGTAGTGCGCAAGAGCGTGCTTTGATGCTCAAGAAACAGCAACGTAATCTGAGGAAATGGGAAAAACTGGAAGGAGAAAGGAACGGAAAGCGTGATAAGTTTGTGGTTAGTATGGACATTGGTGCTAATGGCAAAGTAGTGATGAGAGAAGTGAGGAAAAACAACGGTAAGACCACAGCGGACTCTGACGATGACATGGAAGAGATTAGCGACGAAGAGGACTTAAATGATTTGAAGGACATACACGAGTTGAAAGGAGCCATAGACGCCAAAAAGAACGAACTAAAGACTGCTTTGCAATCCAATGTGTGGGATTACGAGAAGGACAAAAAACAGTTCGACCCACCAAAGTATGTTAGCACGCACCGTTCGCAAAGAGGCAAAGCTTCGAAACAAGAGGACAGAAAGGATAGTCTCCATGAGCGGCCTGCCAGAGTGCAAGTAGATAAGGAAGGTGAAAGCCTATGGGAGATGATTGCATAGTTAATAGAATATTTATAGGAATGTAAGCAGCAAAGAACAAATAATAGAACCCATTCTGGCGGTAAGCAGCAAAGAATAGGGCAATAAATAATAGAATCCATTCTGGCGGTCAATCAACCTCAAATATAGGCAGAAACTGACCCATGACTAGCAGCGATATATTGAAGCAGTCTCTTTTGACTGTCCAACAACACGCGCACTTGAGAAACGATCCGCTGTGCAACAGCAGGTTACACTTTCCAAACATTGCCTGACCGTCGGAAGTCGTTGACTTACCGCCATCTTTAGATCCAAATGCTAGATACTGGTGAAATAAATCATAGTAGTTGACAACGCTTTGATGATCCAGGAACTCTGCGATAAATCTTCTTTCATTCAGGACCTCTTTCTTAGAAAATCCGGTCAGAGAAGAGAATTCATTGCTGATAAAACATATTTCTCCAGAACGCCTCCATATGCATATAGGTGTACAGTTGAGAAGCTTTGCCATGTTCTCAAGCTCTAATAATGATCTCTGTAGGATTAGCTCTTGTAGTAATAAGTCGTCTTCAATTATATTTGATGTTAAGGTGACAAAAATGGGCAGATACCTGTCGACAATTGATCTGGCTATGTGTTTCAGTTGCTTCTTTCTGAGGCTTCGTTTTTGCTGTAGCTCATCATCATCACCTATTACTGAGAGTCCGTCTACTGCAGTATGCACGTAACTCCCCAGGAACATCCTGTGTAAGCACCGCAAAAGATCTCGATAGGCCTCTCTGTAGTTGTGCGGCTTAATCAAATGTTGCTTCTCGAACAGGTCCTTTGGGGTTTTGATCAGCTGGCGTAATCTATATGGGGTCAATTCAACCCTGCGTATGTTTTCGGGCGTCGGGCCGCTGGATTCAGAGTTAGAAGTCTGTTCCCCTTTACCGTTTTCGAATCGGCTGATGCTGCCGGTCTTGGTCATGTCGAGGGATATGTATGGTCTTGAGTCACTCCTGGGTATTGATGGATCTACGTTAAGGTACTGGAACAGTTGTGATGAGGACGATCGCTTTACGGGCGGCAAATGGTCAGGTAAAGGGTTTTCGGAATACTCTGCAGCTTGCTCCATTGCATTATCATTCAATCCCGTGATGTCATTCAACTTCATGTATTCATCATTGGTCCACATGCTGTCGAAATCTAAGGATTTGTGAGTATGCTGAGCTTGATTATCCTGACCCTTCCCCTCGCCACCGCTGCAAAGCAGATTCGGAAGCAAGGGATCGTGCAGAAAAGAATTCGAACTACCGTTCAACAGATTCGTAAAACTATGCAGTTTCGGTAGTGGCTGGAAGGCTTCTTTTTCGCCTTTGTCACCATCTTCTTTGATTTCCATGTCTTCAACTTTTTTGGTTTCCACGCTTGACTCTCCTTCCATTGGGGTAGGCGCAGTCTGGTAATCCGACGAGACAAGATCTGCATCCGTTAAACCACCGGCCTCTTTTTTCTGCACTTTTCCATTCCCTGTGTTAGCAGCTGATGATGAAGACCTTTTCCTGGATTTTCTTATTTTATCACGGCAAAGGTACCCAATATTTCTCTTGATACAGTTCTGGCACGGCCTTCCGACTTCACATTGAAGGTGTTTTTCGTGGCAAAACACGCACGCAGTTTGTATAGGTTTTCGTACCTGTTTTTGTCCCTCCGGGAGTTTTTTCGTCATCTTGTTCAGGATGCTCTTTCAATGAAAAGTCCGTAGTCCGTCCCCGGGATGTTCCTCTACTTGGGACTGGAAAAGGGGATTATTAACCGTCCCACTATAGCCAGTTTTTTTAAAATATCTTGATGTTACAGTTAGCAGCTGTAACTAAAAGTAAAAAGGCTACCGGTATACTCTTTCCCCGTTTCTCCCCAGGTTCCAGTTTTCGCAGAATGCATATAATCACGTGATTAGATATGTCGCCCTCCGCGCCTTACTTCAATGATAGATCAGAACCAGCGATAAGGTAACAATCATACTGACATAGGTTGAGTACATTGTGGACCCTCATCTTCTTTGCGCCCTCATTTGAACCTATCGAAATGGCACACAACCTGACGGCATTGAATTAGCCGCTCTGCATATCCCCGTTACCGACATTTACGCACCAGAGGTTGGATCTCCAGGTTTATTACTCTTTAGCTGAGCATCAAGTGTGAGGAAATGTTAGGAAATTGTCTCTTTCTTGCCGCCTTTTATAATAAAAGGCGGAAAAAAAAAAAAGGCAAATGAGCTGGGCGGCTAAATCTCTAACTGTATCAGAATTAACAATTAGTTTCTAAATGCTAAACGTTGAATAGAAAAGCTTCTTCAGTAGTTGAACTCGCTGGCACTCTCTTTGACAGCCATACGGGCCAAACGGAACATCTTGTTTTTAGGATTCTCCTTAGGTTTTTTAGTGATGTCTCTGTCTTTGGAGTGCTGGGCTCCGATACCCTTTGGCCGCTCTCTGAGACCAAAACTCTTGGCCAAATGACCCAAGTGTAGAAATCTGATGTTGAAGAAGGGTTTTTCCTCCGAGATATGGGTAGCGTAAGCTCTGATATGGCTTGTGAAGGCCTTGATGGCGAGCGATTTGAAGTTGGGGTCCTCGAGAACACGCCTTTCTACGTTTAAGTGCCATGTGGTGGCGTTGGTGTCCCATTCGTGGATGACATTGTCTTCTTTGTCGTCCTTATCGCTTCTCTTGACCGACATTTGCTCGAACGCCGGCTTCAGCAGATCTTCACCGTACTTGAGTAGCTTCCATCCCTTGGGGTGGTAGGATTCGATCTTGCCAAGGTAGCCTTCTTCTTCACCGGGAAGAAGGAACAGCAGGGCGCTACCGCTCTGGCCTGCACGAGCGGTACGACCCACTCTGTGAAGATGGTCCTCGGTGGAAAATGGCGGGTCCACTTCAACCACGTTGCCAACGTGAGGAAGATCCAGACCTCTGCTGGCCACATCTGTACAAAACATGATAAGATGCTTACCTTTAGTTGTAGCATTGTCCTTGGCAAAAGATTCCAGCGTCGAGGTTCTGATCTGCTGCGATAAAGAACCGTGCAACTTGTAAAAAATCACCCCCGGATCCGCATCACTTTTGAAGTTAGGAAGTATGCTATTCCCTTTATCTAGCGACCTTACGCTGTCACCGACTAGGTTACGGTGGTACGCGTTATCTGCTGAAAAGGTTTCGTGATGGAATTCGACGCTGTCGGAACATGACAAGAACACCATGGTCCTGGATGTTTCACCAGTTCGCAGCTGTTTGTGTTTTCTGTCGATTTCGTCTAGTTCAGCTGCCAGAGTAACGAGTCGCAGCTTGGGAGGGACCACGACGATTTCCTGCAATAACTGTTGCGGAGCTTCCGTGATAGCATCATTGTTATGCATCTTGCGGCTACTGATTAATTTGTAGTTTTCTAATGCCACATCACCCAATTTGGCTGCGCCATTCTGCATGGTGGCACTACACAGGATGTGTACTATTCTCGAGGGCAACTGAGGAAACTGTCTTGTGTCAACTGGCACCTCATGGATGATGTTCAAAATGTCTCTGATGGTCTCTTCAAATCCCAGCTCCATCAGTTTGTCACCTTCATCCATGACAACGTACCGCAACGAATGACTCAGCTGTTCGCGGATTACCTTCGTGTTCTGTAGATGATCAAGAATTCGGCCAGGAGTACCGATAATGAAGTTACAACCTTTTCTCAGCCTAGCTTTTTCAGACTTCTTCCGTTCCCCACCAATCAAGAGACATGGGACTAGGTAATGACAGCAGTTGGTGAGCATCGAGGCTACAGAGTAAATTTGTGAAGCAAGTTCACGTGTGGGCGCCACTACCAGTGCGAAGCAGCCGGACTTTCGATCGATCCTACTGTGCATACTCAAGATACGAGATATGATCGGTAACAAGTAAGCGAGCGTTTTACCAGACCCAGTTTGGGCATTGATGAACAGATCGCCATCGACACTTTTTTCTGACAGCAGCATGTGCGAAAACACCAGCTTTTGGATACTCGTAGGTTTCTGAATCTTCATTTTTTCTTTCAAATGGGTCACCAACGTCTCCTGCACGCCAAGGGACTCAAACGATCCCATTGAGAGCGGTGCGTTTGAGGGCTTCGTTATAGCACCCTCATCAGGGGCATTTGTGTTGACTGAAGTCGAAATTTCACGGTTCGAAGTGAAAAGGGACGAAACGATTTGGGCGTTGGCAACCGGAGCTGTCTGAGACTTCGTGCTGTTTGACTGCCCGACGGTATAGTCGACTTCTACAGAGTCCCGTGGAGCCCCTAGGTTTTTCTGTGTGGTTTTCTCACCTTCTGCCTCCGTCTTGCGCCTCTTGGCCGGTTTCTTGCCATCCATCATCATCTTCATTTTACGTCTGTCCCTCCATCTACCGCCGGTTATCTTAGCGGACTTTCTTTCCTCTGTAACATCACTAGTGTCAAAATTGAGCAGCATAACATCATCGTCACTCATTTTGCTCACAATAACCGAGTTCTGCTAGCAATAGACAACTCAAGGTCCTTGATAGTGTTTGAACTGCTGATCTGTTGTCTAAGATGAAGCTCATCGATTTTTTTCAACCAGCAAATTTTTTCTAAGTTTTTCAGTCCCATCTCATCGAAGGCCCTGAACAATGAACTGAAAGCTTGAACAAGCTCAAAGATCAGTATCAAAATTCAAGATAATGCGATAAGTGAGCTCTGGACCCGGATGAGTGTGGGGAATAAACTGTTTGTGACGGATGAAGATGATAAAGTACAAGAAGATCAGGAAATGAGTGAACCAGAGGTCTCTGTGCCACATGCCAAGGATGAAGAAACGAATAATATAGAAGAGGACGATCCTGTGATCCAGGAGTTCCCGCTAAATATTGCAGGAAAGGATGAGACGTTACACATATTACAGTATGCCAATAAACCAAAGAAAATGGGAAACAAGGCAGCAGAGCATCCCTTTATTGGGGCAGCGAGATACAAACCAACATCTTCTGTGTGGGAGCTGGACGTTCCGGTCGATGAAGGCGCATTTTATAACAAGTCGAGGGCCGAAGATAATTGGGGAGAGGCCAACACTCAAACTTTGAGAGGAGTAGGAGTGGAAAACGATGGGCAGTACGCTGGGTTCGTGTCTGACGGACAGGTATACCTTCTGCCGGTAGAGAAAATCACTCAGCTGAGGCCGTTCTTCAAGTACATCGATAAGGTCAGCACGGAACGAAAAAAGGAAGACGCCAAGAGGAATGCGAACCCGGCGTCTCAAAAATCGCAGGTCGTTACGATGTCTGTTAGAAGCGTCAATGATCAGACGCAAAACAGACTGGCGGGTGCTTTACTCGCTCATAAGGTAGCTGAAGAGGAAGAATCGACGGAAATGGCATGGATCGGAGATACCTTTGAAGCGTTCAAGGAGTCCGCGGTCGCGGAGGCTGCCGCACATGCGCTTCGCCCAGTGGAAAAGGCAGAGGATTATGAATCGAATCTTATATAGTTTATGAGAGAAACTTTTCACATACTGTTCAGTCGTACCACATCTTAATCAGCTCCTCAGAGACGGCGCTGGGCGTGAGTACGCCGAGGTCTGTTATTAGCGCAGTAATGTATTCCTGGGCCGTGTAGTCCAACCTGGGCCCGCGTAAAATCTGCTGGTTGTCGTCGTCATTCTTGCGCGTGAAATCCAGTGATTTGCCTTGCATGGACAGATCATCGGGCGATAGAGGAAACATACGGACAAACTTGTGACATTCAGTTACCACGTAGAATGGTTTCCTCGCATTGTGGGCCAGCACACCGACCGAATAGGTTCCCACCACATTGATTATACCACCAGATTCAGCCACACCTTCAGCACCGACGAAGACCTTGTCTACCTGATCAATAACTGCCCCGACCGCTCCATCAACGACCATAATGACGGGAATACCTCTCGCTTGGAGTAAAGAATGCAATTGCTCGCCTTGGGATGTGGGCCGACACTCCGTAACCACGCACCTGAACCTGATGAATTTTTCGGCTGCATGCTTCAACAGCGAGTAAACCGCTCTCGAAAAGCCATGCACTAAGATAATGTCATCATCAGATATGAAATCCACACCTATCTGTGCCACTTTATCTCTCGTAAGTTTTGCTCTGGAAACAAACAGCTGTCCGTTTTCGATTAAATGCTCTTTACAGCTTTCCCAATCACCATATAGATGAGTGTTTCTCAGTACAAAGCGCATAAAGATATCGCAGCCAGCTTTCAAAGAGATCGAGTTCGGAATAGATTGGGTTAATTCATTTGCTGCTGACTTGATTGTATTGATCATCTCAGCTGCCGTTTCCGGGTTCTTAACTTGTAGTAATGTGACCAACGATTCTATAGCGGCAATCGGCATCGTCATATCAGGATCTTCCCGTAGAAACTTCAAATACGTGTCAGTTATGCTGAAATCTGACATACTGGATCACAATTATGGACTCCTTATTCGGCTGTTCCCATCGATTTGTATTACGAGATGAGTTGATCTAATTAAATGAAATTTCAAGTGAAAAAAATAGCCGAGTGGTACTACAAAACAAGGCTCGATGACATGAATTCCACACAACCTTCCAGCTTGAAGCTGTCGTAGACGTCATGAATCTAAGACTGTCTAGATGGGACAATGGCGAATACTCTTGATATTAATCTGCTTAGATGAGGATCTCTTCATGTGTCCGTCATATAGAACGATTATAAGCTACTTGCTTGAAAGACGATGTAACTGTTGTCGATGCTTAGATGCTAGTAGTTAACAGCAAAGGATGCTTGACCGATTATGCGGGGCACTAAGAGGATATGCAACCAAGATCCCGGTGTCTAAGCTCAGAAATATAGGTATCATAGCACATATCGACGCCGGGAAGACGACTACAACGGAGCGAATGCTCTACTACTCAGGCAAAATTAACAGGATAGGTAATGTGGATCAAGGTGATACGATCACGGATTTTTTGCCGCAAGAAAAGTCTAGAGGAATTACCATTCAGAGTGCGGCTATCTCCTTCAACTGGCAGCAGGATTATAAGATTAATCTGATAGACACCCCGGGGCATGCCGATTTTACCTTTGAGGTCATACGGGCGGTCAAGGTCCTCGACGGATGTGTCACGATCTTGGATGCAGTCGCTGGTGTCGAAGCTCAAACTGAGAAGGTCTGGAAACAGTCGCGGGAGTCGCCGAAGGTGTGCTTTATTAACAAAATGGATAGAGTCGGAGCAGGTTTCAGTAGGACTGTCAAAGAGCTCATCGTGAAAATGAAAACGCGAGTTGTACTTGTAAATATACCATTGTTCTCCCGGGATTCTACTGGCCAGGAAACCAGGCAAGAAGGTGTCATCGACATTGTTAACATGAAACTGTTGAAATGGAATCCTGCAGATCATGATAAAATTGACGTTCTAGACATACCTAGGGCGGATACAGAGGTTTTTGATCAGATGCTTAGGAGTAGGGAAGCGATGATTGAGACCCTTGGAGAGTTCGACGAAAAGCTGGTCGAGTATTTCCTTGATGAAGCGGAAGGTGATTATTTGAAAGTACCAGCAAAACTATTAAATGAATCGATTCGGAAGGCTACACTTAACCATTTTGTTACGCCTGTCTTATGTGGTGCATCTTTCAAGAATATTGGCGTTCAGCCGCTTTTAGACTCTGTTGTTAACTATCTACCATCTCCAACTGAAGCTACATTCCCACAAATAAACCATCCAGGGCTACCTATGAGAGTTGATCCAAAACTGGGAATTGTTTTGAATAGCAACAAAAACCTTTGTGTTGCATTAGCTTTTAAAGTGATCACAGATCCTATCCGAGGAATTATGGTTTTTGTGAGAGTATATTCAGGAACTCTGCATAGTGGGAACACCGTTTTCAATTCTACCACCGAAAAGAAGTTCAAAATCGGCAAACTGGTGGTCATGCATGCTAATCTTTACGAAGAAGTGTCTTCGCTAAGCGCGGGGGAGATTGGAGTTTTAGTTGGAACCACGGTTGCCGAAAACGTGTCAACAGGAGATACTGTTATCACACACTCCCTCAAGAAAGACGGTTTGAGGTCTCTGGATCGTAAGAAAGAGCTTACGTTGAAAATCAACCCGATTGCAATTCCTCCTCCCGTGTTCAGCGTTTGTGTCGAACCTAGGACTCTGGGCAACAGAAAATCCATGGACGACGCCCTGGCCACTTTGGTGAGGGAAGACCCAAGTTTCCACGTCACGTATGATGAGGAAACTGGCCAAACCTTGCTTAGCGGCATGGGTGAGCTGCATCTAGAGATTGCCAAGTACAAGCTCACCAACGAGTTACATGCTGATGTTGAAATCGGTAGGGTGATGGTTTCATACAAGGAAACGCTCAATCAGCCGACAGAGGAAGAAACTATCTCCACAGAAACGGGATATAAATTCACACTTTCTATTGAGCCTTTGCCTCTTCATGAGGATGTACTCGATGTCGTAGCCCGCTCGCGGCATGAAACGTGGTACCCATTAGGAATTGACAACAACTACTTAATCATGGAGCATCATGAGAAATATGCAACGGATGAGAATTGGAACTTTCAGATCTCTTACAGGGCGGTTATTAATGCACTCTTATCAAGCTCTATTGTAGCTTTACAGAAAGGTGGGAAGCTCGCCAATTTTCCGCTCCATTCATGCGCAGTTAAAGTGAAGGGTGATTGGTCTCTGCCATTGGATATTGAAAAACCTTCTGAAATCTTATCGCTTTCTAGGAATCTCTGTCTGGGGATATTATCAAACGCATCAGAGAGTAATTTCTCTGTTTTAGAGCCCGTCATGAATCTCGAGATCTCCGTTCCGCAGAAGGATATGGGTGCAGTTATCCAGGATTTGACGGGCTCTCGTAATGCTAACATTCTTTCAATCGATGAAGACAGCCCTGATTCTTCTGACAAATCGGGTTTGGAATTTCAGCGAATAGCTGAACATCAATACTTGCCTCCCGATACCACCCTGAAGAACGCTAATTTGGGTGATGAGACTGCAAGTATGAAAAAGATCAAAGCTCAGGTTCCATTAAGAGACATGGTTTCCTACACCAACAAATTTAGAAGCTTGACGCAAGGTAGAGGTGCATTCCACATGGATTACTGCGGAATGGACAAAGTCAATGTCGATCGCTTAAATTCTGTTATTAATGAGTAATTATAAAAAGGTCATCCTGTATATACAAAGTTTAGAATAGATAATTCTAAGTCCACTGTTATGATCAATGGAGTTTATGTTACCTCACATTACCGGCTGACCTTTTATAATTAGGTGACAGTTAGCTTCTTTCAATATTCACACTCGTTCGTAGAGGAACGATGCTAAACACTAATATCATGGTGAATAACTCGAGAAATCAATACATGAGTTACCAAGAACGTCGTATCACTGTCTGACTATTAACTACTAGGTTAGTATATGATATAGAGGACTCATTTGATGTTGTATGGCTATTGTAGATATTAAACCTTTCAACAATTACAAAATGGGCATGTGGCGTAGTTGGTAGCGCGCTCCCTTAGCATGGGAGAGGTCTTCGGTTCGACTCCGGACTTGTCCATTCTTTTTTACTTTATAAGCATCCTCGACATTAAGCTCACTGGTGCTATAAACTTAGAATAAGAGACAAAGGGCTTGTGATGCAGAACTCTGTATGAGCGAATCGAATGACTATGATGATGAGTTGCAAGACGATACTAGACTCTGCCAGATCGAAAGGCCTATTTTCCATCGTAGGAGGAAAGCTGAGTTAAAGAAAAGGAAACAACCCAAGGTCCAAAAGCCCGCCAAAGAAGAGAAGCCACGGCAGTCCAGCCCCTTGATACTCATCCAGGAAGAACCAATTGTCCAGGACGAAACTCGGAAACCTAAGACGACTGAAAATAAATCAAAGGCTCGGTACGTGGAATATGGAGACCCGATAAGTGGTTACAAGTTTATCATAACAGAGCAAGAATACCATAAGCTCAGGAAATCAGAGCAACCAGTAGAGCACATTGACCTTTATGCGTATGATCGTAGTAATTCAAATGACAGAACGACTACGAGAGCGAATATCGGCAGCTACTGGGAAGAAACAGGCACTCTAAGGCTTCCCCTCGTGCGTTCTGTGACTGTAGACGAGGCAAATGCCGAAGATATCAATTTCGAATCTGTCAAGGAGTTTTATATGAGGTCCAGCTCTCAAAAAGGTGTCGATTACTGCGTGATACTGAAGGGAGAACGAATCAAGTGGCATCCCGACAAGCTGGTAGGTCAAACTCCTGAGGTTATTCGTAAGGTTACGAGGCTGTTCCAAATTATCAATGAGTTGTGGGAATCCCGTACATATGGTTCTATATAATTTTATTGAGAATCCTGTGGAGTTTGTGCGTCATCCGTCTCAACCTTTTGCTTCTTCAAAGAGGGCTCATCTTGATCGTCTATCTCTGGTTCGTCGTCATCCTCACCAGCATGCTGATCTGCTGCATCTATGGCTTCTTCGGCGGCCTCTTCGTCCTCATCCTCCGCTTCTTGCGCTTCTAGTTCTTCCCGTTCGCCTTCCCCTTCGGCTTCCTCCTCATCATCATCATCTTCTTCCTCCTCTTCTTCCTCTTCCTCTTCGTCCTCTTCCTCTTCTTCTTCTTCGTCTACACCTGGCTGCTCAGGAGGGTACATCTCTCCCTCGTTCTCATTGTCCCAAACAATGTTAAACCTCGTTACTCTAGGCTTCTCTGCCAGGATATTACGCACCACATGTTCGACCTGCACCTTTGCCGGTGGGTTTTCACGCAGTTCTTCGCTATCGTATTCGTTATTCACATAGTAACCAACCCTCACGAACTCTCTGCCGTCATAAGAGCAACTGAGCAGAATCACGGTGACACTGACAAGTTCACTCGCAGGAATCAATTCCGGAGAGGGTGGGTCCGCAGTGAACACGAATTTGTTAACCCCAACCGGTACGGGCCCAACAAGGATCGAATCCAGCTCCTGATCGTGTTCCAGCGACCGTGAGGACCCCACGTACGTAAGTTTCCACTCCAGATCGCTCTTTAGGGGCTCCAAACACTCAAATGTAATCTCAAACTCATATGGATCCGTGAAGGTCGCAGGATTATTTAATACCTTGATACCCAGTAGTGATACGATCGACATTGACGCTATTCGATCTGTTTTCCAGCCTTGGTGGTTGGTCTTAAGGTCTTTCACTATTCACGCGTTCGCGTCATAAATCTAGCGATCGTGTAACCACCAACGCAGAACAACCCAACTCGAGTCGCACTATGTCGGGCGCTAATGCCTATAGACTACTCGAAGTGGTGACGGCAAAGATGAGGAATCCAGTTCGGAAGACGTGAACGCCCCATACGCTCTCAAACTGTGAGGGGGGGATTGTTACAGGTAACCAACCGCTCGTCTCCCTTTATCGAGCTAGTGGTTCCGGAATTCCCTGGGAACAAGATACCTCGGCTGAACACGAGCGCATCCCAAGACAGCTGCGCGCCCGGCAACGGACGCCCTATGTGCCCCCATCACCTTCCATCCGGACGACCATCCAGAGGCCGGTACAGCGTCCTTTACGTGCCAACCAAGCACAAGTCAAGAAGCTCGAGAGTCAAGACACAGGTCAAACGGGCACAAACGGCCCTCCAGACGTCGTCGAACCAGGACTAGCAGCAGACCCAACACCTCCATCCCAGATATCGGTGCGACTGAGAGCTCGGCGGCTAAAGACGCAGGCACCTCGTACGAAACGGACCGGGTAAACTACATGAACCCGGGTAACACCTATGCGACCAAAAGGGTAATCGATAAACACGGTGCCAAGTTCCCGATTCGTCGTTTCTTGGCTGGAGATGCGACAACGATGCGACAACGGTAAAAGTTTTCATACTAACATCTTTGGTTCCTAGCACAGGAGTTTTGAAGTTCGAGTTATATCATTCCCTGCTCCTTCTTATTGTTTTCGTGTTTCAGTCGTTTTCTCGATCCGTTATTGGCATCTATCCCTCGTATCTATATATACTTTGGAGTTATCACTGCAGTTGCACTGTTTTCACACTCGCTAGCACGTCAAACTTAGCTATTGCATACCGTACAGTGTCCTCCACGCCTGTGCTTTCCTTCATTTGATATCCCAACTGAGTCTCTCCTTTAAAACTGGCTTTTATCCAATACTGTTTCTAGAATGAAGCTTTCGTCCGTGCTGTTACTATCTGCAACAGCTCTCGCTGCTCCTGCAGTACACCATAAGGACCGTCATAACGAGAAGCGGGAAGTGGTTGTTGTTACCCAGTACGTGGACCAGAACGGCCAGGTTGTTGCCCATCAGGGTGGTGCGACCGCAGCTGCCTCTTCTGTGGCTACTACCAGTGCCACTTTGAACCAGGTCTCTGCGCCTACCAGCAGTGCTGCATCTGGCAGTAGTTCCGCTGCGTCGTCTGCATCTTCCTCCAGTCCCGCTTCTTCCAGCGGATCCACCAGCAGTGGATCCGCTGGTGGTATCCACGGTGATTTGGAAGATTTCACGGGACCCAACGAGGAGTTCCAGGACGGTACTATTCCATGTTCCACTTTTCCAAGTGGCCAAGGTGTCCTTTCTCTGGACTGGGTTGGCTTAGACGGCTGGGCTTCCATCATGGACTTGGCTGGTAACACCGCTACCACCTGTCAGGAGGGTTTCTACTGTTCTTACGCTTGTCAAGCCGGTATGTCCAAGACCCAATGGCCTGGCGAGCAACCAAGTGACGGTAGAACCGTCGGAGGCTTGTTGTGTAAGAATGGTTTCTTGTACCGTGCCAACCAGGACTCCAAATATCTGTGTGAGTGGGACAACAACTCTGCCCGTGCCATCAACAAAGTCTCGCAGTCCATCGCTATGTGCAGAACCGACTACCCAGGCTCCGAGAACATGGTCGTTCCAACGGTCGTCGAGGCTGGCGGCTCCAAGCCTGTCTGTGCTGTCAAAGAGGACAGCTACTACAAGTGGCAAGGAAAGAAGACCTCTGCTCAATACTATGTCAACAACGCTGGTGTCTCTGTCGAAGACGGCTGTATCTGGGGTACGGATGGTTCCGGTGTTGGTAACTGGGCTCCTATCGTCCTAGGTTCCGGATACACCAATGGGATTACCTATCTATCCATCATTCCAAACCCAAACAACAGGACCCCACCTAACTACAACATCAAGATTGTGGCCAACGAAGGTTCTACAATCAACGGTGACTGTAAACTAGAAAACGGTGTCTACTCCGGCGGTTCTGGTTCTGATGGCTGTACCGTCAGCGTCACTTCTGGTAGCGGTTCCTTCGTCTTCTACTAGTCAACTCAATAAATCTTTCATTTGCGTTTGAGCTTTGCTAAATGGTTTCATTATACACTCGCTGGCCATGAAACCCATTCGAATCTAACCTTATAGTTTTGTTCGTTCGTTACTTCGTTAATTATATACATATGAATCGATACCCATTACAATAAAAGGACAAAAGTTTAACTACGTCTATCAACCGTCTATTTAACGTCACCGTGTTGCGATTCCTCCTCTGGTGGTGGAACAAACGCACCGGCCAACTCTAACGCTGGTTCGTCGATGCTGTGGTGTGAGTACGACAAAACACCGATGCCTCCAGCGTCCAACAAGAAGTGTGGGTTGTCAACGATATACTTGTACTTGTCCAAAGCCACGTAGGGAACACTAGGGTCATCGTAGGTCTTTGGTTGCGCCTTCTCATGCTCAGTCTCACAATTCTTGACCACGCCTGGAGTAAACCATAAAGCTGCGAAATAACGTAGTGCGTGCCCGTGGGCGAAAACCATGATATCAGATGGGATCCCTTGAGCTTGATGTTGACGGTGCAAGTTCTGGATTCTAGCAATGGCTCTAGACAAACGTAGACCGATTTGTTGCGTAGTCTCACCATTCTCGCAGCCATCCCTCCAGATGTTCCAAGGACGTTCTTTGTCTAAACCACGAGACTTCCTCAACTCGACGATCTCGTGGGTCAGCAACCCTTCGTAGTCCCCATACTCCCATTCTCTCAGGTCCTCGTCCACAACAACCTTGATTCTCGATCTCTGCTCGGGAGTCAAAGGAGCCAAGATCAAGTCAACCGTCTGTCTAGCTCTAGTTCTAGGTGAGGTAAAAACATAAGTAATGTGGCTTGGATCGATAAATTTGTTGCTGTAAATCGATGAAGCGGTTCTCTTCATTTGGTCCACACCATATGGTGTTAACGGCAAGTCGGTCAGCCCGGTATACTGACCAGACTTTGACCATTCGGTCTGACCATGTCTAACAATCACACATCTAGGAGTTGGGCTCATTTTATTAGCGCTTTTTATGATTGTCAGCCTGGTGGTGAAAAGTTAACGTTGTATCTTCCTCGAGGCTTCTTATATGAAAGAAATATAAAAAGGCTCCTAGTAGAATCCACGAGGGACTTACAACGTACTAACCGCACGCAGGGCCAGGACCCATCATGACGGGTCGACCAGTTCCTCCACCTAGAGCACAGGAAATGGAAGACCCACCATGATCTCACTTCCACCGTTTGTTCATCCATGTGGCCCTCAGCAGGAGCCGTTTTACTCTGCAGAGCATTTCATCAGCGTCCTGTTGTGGGCTGAAGCACACAGAGAACGGTTCGTTACATATGTCTGAGTGTCTGAGTATGGATCGAGCACTTTCTAGTCATTCAAGAGGTTGATCAGTAAAAAGGCTCGGAAAGCTACACTTTATGAAAAGAGCACTCGGGAACATCCAATTGGGCTGTTCCTGATCACCCATCTTGTCGATTAATCACCATTTCACCTCTTTGTCTCATACTGTGCTAACACTAGTATAATCCAAATCCTGTTTATCGACGAGAAAACCTTTGAGGGTTATCACGATAACTATAGGACCTCCTAACGAAAGTTTTGTACTCATCTTTTATTCCTTGTATTCTTGCTTGATTATCTATGGGATGAGCTCTTGATCGAACTGAAAACTTTAGATCATACTCAATGTGCAAAGCCAAGCCCATACGGCCGGGATGAAGAGCAACAGACCGTTTAAGTTGTTGCTGGCCGTCTCGATTGCTGCGATATTTGCAATATTTCAGTTGGGGGCTCATTATTTCCTACAAGAAGATGAACCTGAGTCGAGCCATTTCATCAGAGAATCGCAGATACAGAAATTGCGCAATCCAGATGCTAGTTTGAACATTCCTTTCCTCGACAAGATCAGCAAGTATTGGTATGTGGGAGGAGAAACGGAGATACGTAATGTTGGGTCTATACGGCTGACGAAAGCCGGGGGAACTAATCAGCATGGGTTGATCCTCTCGAATGGAATGGGGGACAGCACTATAGACAACTTTGAGACAATTGTGACTCTCAAGATTTCACCCAAAGAGGGCAGTGGACGGCAGGCTCTCATGGGTGATGGGGTAGCCATTGTAGTCACCGCAGAAAAGGATTTCCTGAGGCAGGATCTGACCTCCTCTTACGCTCGAAGACAGTATGAAATCAATTCTGGTGGAGTGAGGGCAGAGGACATCAGTATGATGGGTCTGCCCGCAAATTTGCCGGGTTTAGCTCTGATAGTAGACACGTTCAAAAATCAACCAAAAACCAGGGTGGCTCCCCCATTTCTGGACATTGTGCTAAACACCTCACCTAGGACACAGATGTACGACTTGGAATCGGACGGTCTTGAAACTACCGCGTTGAATCTAAATGAGGGCAAGATCAAGCTGAAAAAATCAGCTATGCAAGGTGACACGTTCAAACTCAGACTGATATACTTGGAAAGCGAGAACTTTCTCAAGATTGACGTTCAATATGGCAACGAGGGGTATTGGATTGAGCTTCTCCGGACTCATTTGAGTGTTCCTTTGCCGAGGAACGAAGAAACCAATCAACGTTACATTGGCATCAGCGCTCTTACGGGCGAGTTGTCCCAGACCGTCGATATATTGAGCGTTGAAACTAACGAGTTTCACTTAAAAGACAGGCAAGACACATCTCAAGACTTTTTCAGAGAAATTGAGCTATACTTCCTACAGGAATACAATGAAAAGATTGCATTAGAGACGGACGATTTCCAGAGATGGAAGATATCTAAATCACAACCCAAATACGAGACAAGTGAGATCGCCCCAGAGAAGACGACCAAGAAACGACAACACAAGAAAAGACATTTTTTCAAGAACTTCATTGCATTTTTTATCATCATCACCACGGTATATCTAGCATCCGTTTACATAAGGGTCAGCATGAAACATGCCATTAGTTCGAGGCGGCATAGATTCAAATCTGTGGGTCTATTGCCTCACTGATGTATGTATTACAAAAGTTTAGTTTTTCTTTGGCTGTTCAACATGAAATTGAACACCCCATAACTCCTTTTTAAAGCCAAACAAACCACCAAGCAATCTGCTTTCCTTGATCTTGGAGCTCGCCACAGGTGAAAAACCCTTGGCCTTCAGGGTCTGCTTCATATGGTCATCAAACGAATAAACGTCTGCCAACAACTTCATTGAATCTCCATGTTTGTTTTCCTTGGCCAGAGCTCTTGTACGAAGCATTGCCCAGTCCAGCATATCCTCAATGATGCCACTTTTCAAATATACTTTTCTGCAACCCACAGTAGACACGCTCATAACAAGAGACTCCTTTGAACTCAAGGCTTTGTTCTGTGTCAGAGATATCAAAGCAATCGGAGTCTCTCTATAGACCACGACATACGTATTCTTAATCTGGGGATCAGCAACCACATTTTTACTCTTTGTCATCAATTCTCTCAAATCAACTCCAAAAATACTGGCTCCACGCTCGTTTGCCACTTTATTGATCCTGCTCTTAAAGAAAGTCTCGGAAATCCTAGCGTAAGTGGTCAAAAGACATACGAAGGCAACCGAGAGAATTGCAATACCGCTAGCAACCGGATATCTGTTGAAAAGGAAGAACTGGTAAAGGAAACCGGAAACAGAACCAGCGCTCAAGTTTCTAGGTATTGTAATTCGCGGTACCAAATAGATGAGGGCGACAACTGCGAGAACAATTTTCGTAATATAATGATGAATCATTCCTCCGTTAGCAAGCGATTGTTGCTGCTTGATGAAGTCGATGGATAAGTTTAAGGCTGCCGTAGCCAGTTCCGGCTTAATGGTGGTCCCATAAATTGTTGGTGGAGCCTCGGCATTTATAGGCTCGTCCAGAGAGGCATCCACCTGTTCCACAAGCTTTTTTCCACTTACTTCCTGCTTCTTGCTCATTATGGACCACAATACGACACTGCAAGAGACCAATCGACCTGCTGAAGACCTCCTATCCGTTACTTTGCCGTAGTATGCACCTTTTATAAAGTTCCACCGTTGAAGAATTATTCACCTTCTGTCAACCACGTGGGTTTCACATGACTTAGTGGGAAGAGCGATGGGACTCGAATAATGCTGGCCTATTTGATGGTAGAGACCGAATTGACCGACGTTGAGCTTGAGTCTCGCTGCTGATGGGTGTGGCGAAGGCTTGGCGGCCTCGAATGGTGCAGATGTTGCGCGACTGTGGGGGGAGCAGCCGATGAAGCGCTGGTGGTCGGCTGGGTCGCCGAGGAGGCTCTCGTTCTAGCAATAATGCTAGCCGGCGGGATCGCAACCGTGCTGGAATTTGTTTCGACTGTTCTTCCCGAGACCACAGTGGCCCTAGTAGACTGGATCGAGTGCGAATCTGAGAATGTTGATGATTTCACTGAAGAGGAGCACATTGAAAACAAGGGTGTGATGCTGACGGTGTCAGGTTCGGGAACGAGCTCCCGGTCTGCCGGCTCAGATTTGGCTCTGACAGGCTCCTTGTCCCATAGAACTTTCATCGACACAGAGTCGTCTTCGTCACTGGTTTCTGCAGGCGTAAGGGGGACATTGGAAGAATGTATGATCCTCTTAACCCATCCCGACAGCTTCTTCTTACGTCCATGAAACGTATGGTCGTTATTAGACATGGTTCTCTGTAGCGACACTTGGTGCGTGTTTGTAAGGGAAGCCACAACATAGTTTTATAGTTTATATAAGGAGAAAGCGACACTATGTAAAATAAACTTAACATATCAGAAGTAGTAGAAACCGAATAATAGCAATGGTGAATAAGCGAGAGTAAAACAGTAAAAGATTTGGTCTATTTCAAGGTGTTGCCAAGTTTGTCAACCTTCTCGTTGGCGGCTTGACCGAGCACTTCCTTTTTGTTCTCGAGCAATTCCTTGGCGTGCTGGGCATCACGCTCCAGCTCGGACTTGTTGGACCTCAGATTTTCGATGGTGAGGTTCTTTAGATCGATGCCGGTGTTCACGATTGCCCGTGGTACGCTTTCGCTCTTGCTCAAATTTTCCTCGTAGGTCGAAGAAACTACTTTGTAGGTTTCCATGGCCTGGGCACGAGTGGGCTCAGCGAGACTTTGTAGCTGGGCCCTGGTGGGGTCGATAAACTCGGATTGCAGCTTATCGGCCGTTGGTTTCACGAGAGAGTCGTACTTCTGGCGAGCAAAATCAGTCGTGGGACCGATGTAGTCTGCTTGCAACTTACTGTGAAGGTCCTTGGAGATACTTTTTGTAGTGGAAGTGAGCTGGGACACATGGGGAAGCGGCGCGTCACTTTTCTCCTCTCCCTCACGTTTGTCCTCGACACTCAATTTAAATGGTTGTACAACAAACTGGTTCAAAAGGATATTCGAGACGTTGGCCACGTAATCCACCCAGAAGTACAGCAGCCAGGCTCCTGGCTTCTGCCCGTGCGAGTCCCAGCCTCTCAAAAACGCATCCACACCCTCACGCAGGAACAAAACGTTCACCAGTTCGTCAAACCTGAGTCCGAACCCGCTAATGGCGTTGTACCCGATCTTGATGAAATTTGGCGAGTACTTGGAGTCCACCAAGGTATGCTTGATAGAAAGCACCACTAATATGACCACAGACAACAGTTGAGAAACTACCGGAGCTGTTACCACCTGGTTCAACGTCCGCGAAACCGCAGGGTACTTGTACAAGTGGTTCAAAGTTGGCGAGTTACGCGCGAACCGATCTGTCGTATCTTTGTTAACCACAACTTTAACGTTAGAGCCTGTCATTACTAGCTTCTGGTGAACTGCTCTTCTGAAGTGGCAGTCAATCTCTTATCTGTCCTAGACCCCTTATATACCTGTACTATATAACCTTTAGCCTGCCGGCCGGGTTACGGAAGTAACGCTTATATATATTTATATATAAGAACTTAACCATATGAACTTGACCATTGCGTTTGTTTTACATACTGTGCCGGACGGCGGTTGGGTGGTTAAGACTGGTTAAGACTGCTTGCAGTCTGGTGGGTTTTCTTTGCCCGCGAAGTCGTCCTGTTCTTGCTCTGCGTCGTCACCTTCTTGTTCCCCGTCGTCGTCTTCATCGTCATCGTCGTCGTCTTCATCGTCGTAGTCTTCATCGTCGTCGTCGACTAGCTCGCTGTCGAACTCGTACTCTAGCGCGGTTCCAGTGAACCAATCGATGGCTCTAGGGATCAGTTTGTCCTTCAATTGCTCCCCGATCGAGTAATCGAGCGCCAAGCGCTCTTCAAGCTCTTGCGACTCGTCCTCGTCCTGGTCTTCTTCCTGGACGGCGTCATGGGATGGAACCTTTGGTGGGTCGAAGAAGTTGAAGAAAGAGTCAACTGGGGTAATCTTCTCGATTGTTCTTACCTGCTTGGTGGCTTTGTTGCGCTGCTTGCGCATCTCGACTGAGATCGTTGTGTTGGAGTCGTTATCGACCCACTTGATGTCTTCACCTTCCGCGTGGTCGTAAATGAAGTCACCAGAGTAGCCAAGCTCGCTCTGGTAGTAGTAGGTCTTGGTCAAGGTCTTGTTCTCGAAGAAGGGCGTGTCGGGGTCGAATACAAAAACCAATTGGAATCCAGGTCTCCCGTCAATCAAGTACTGCAGCTTGATGTCTAGTAGGAAGTCCAGGACCTCCGCATCGCGGTCCGTTATGGTGTCAGACACCACGGGCAAATTCTCGAGCGCTGTGAGCCAGAACGAGGGGATGCCCTTGATAGGCTCCTGTGATTCTTCTGCCTCTTCCTGTTGTTCTTCTTCTTCAGCAGCACCTTCCAGTTCCTTGCCCTTGGCCACCTCTTCACTCGTGGGCTCTTCCTCTCCACTCACTATCTTATAACGATGCTCGTGCAGAGGTGCGTATTTCCCCAGGTATTTGCGTTCCAGCTCAAACATCTCGACCTGGAAGTCCTTTTCCAGGGCAAACAGATCACGCTGGACAGCTTTTAGCCCATAGATCCTCTCCTTCACATTCTTCGGCAACTGGCCCACATATCCACTGTCCTGACCGACCAACGTGCCAAGCTTGTCCTGAATACTCTGCAACAAAAAAGGCTGCTTGGAAAGAGCAGTCTGCAAATCCTCTTCGCTGATCGTCTGCGGAATAGTCTCACCCTTGCTCTCATTCTTCACTGGGTTTCCATTCTTCAAGAAGCTGCTGTTCAGCAAGCTTGCTGGAGTGTTATGCGGGGTGGGAGCATTATCAATCTTCATAGAAGACTTAGGTTTCGTTCTAATAGGAGCCGACATTGTAGCTTAACTGGCTGATAGAACAAACAACGGTCTTCTAAGTGCTCCACAGGTCCTTATTAATGGTCAGCTTGTGACAGTTCTTGCAGATTTTCAACCAAAATTGGGGTGAAAAATTATCTACTCACGGCTATATAGGAGAAGACTCGAAAAGAAGGCGAACTACTTAGCCAAGAGATGCCATTGAGCGTTCTTGTCTTGCCAAACATGTGTGCTCAATCGAGTTTAGCACCTGAGGGCGTTTTAACGCTCGATTAACAATTCTTGTAGGCTAAAATGACGATTTTACGAGACCTTGTAGGCATCCGAGTGAGTAGATCTGTCGGAACCGGTTCAATGTCATTGGAATAGGCGACAGTTGTTCTTAATCGACCGGCTCTCCTGTCCGTTCTTGGTATTTAAGGTTGGTCATCGCTGGACGATCGCTCGGAACCTGTTTAACACACCAAAGATGGTCAAACCAATTATTGCCCCCAGCATCCTAGCCTCCGATTTCGCCAATTTGGGCTGCGAATGCCATAAGGTAATCAATGCCGGTGCTGATTGGCTGCACATTGATGTTATGGATGGTCATTTTGTGCCCAACATCACCTTGGGTCAACCGATCGTCACCTCGTTGCGTAAGGCAGTTCCCAGACCGGGAGATTCTTCTTCCGATAAGCCTAAGGCGTTCTTCGATTGCCACATGATGGTCGAGCAACCAGAGAAATGGGTCGCAGATTTTGTCAAGTGCGGTGCTGACCAGTTTACCTTCCATTACGAAGCCACGAAGGACCCTCTGGCATTGGTTAAGTTAATCAAGAGTCACGGGTGCAGAGCTGCGTGTGCGATCAAACCTGGCACCCCAGTCGATGTGCTTTTTGATCTGGGCCCTCACCTGGACATGGCTCTGGTGATGACCGTTGAGCCTGGCTTCGGTGGACAAAAGTTCATGGCCGATATGATGCCCAAGGTGGAAACTTTGAGGCGCCAGTTCCCACAATTGGACATCCAAGTCGACGGTGGGTTAGGCAAGGAAACTATCCCACATGCTGCCAAGGCAGGTGCGAACGTCATTGTCGCTGGGACCAGTGTCTTCACAGCTGCAGATCCAGAAGAGGTGATCAGCTTTATGAAAGGCGAAGTGGCTCAAAACTTGGAGTCTAGAGGTCTCTTGAACTAATGTACAATTTGTTTATATAGTGCTATAACCCTTAGGAAGACACGGGCCCACCCAACGTGGTTCCCTGACCGCTGCTTATCACCAGACCTTGGCTTGAGGTGTCATCTAGAATCTTCCACAGCGCATCCTTCATAGTAATTTTCCTTTCCTCGGTCTTCTTAGAACTTGCTGGGAGATCCAAGTCCATCCCGTCCTCATTCAAAGCTTTATCCTGCAATTCTGCCAATAGCTTCCTCTGTTCTGCGTACTTGATGTTTCTTTCAATCTTCTTAGCCCTCTTCTTCGAAAGAGTCTTGGTAGTAATCCCGCTAGCAGCTGCCTTACCCTCTTTAGCCTGGAAATACAGATCCAGCGGTACTGACTTTATCTGACCAGACTTGGAGTTTTCACTCGATCTTGCAGGGTTCAAGAGTCCAGCCCTTTCCCGTTGATCTCTCTTGCGCGCAAGCGACTGGGTCTTGCGGGCAAGGTTCACAGTAAGTTTGGGCCTGTTGATGGAATTCTTGGAGGGCATATTGAGATGGCTAGAGGCTGTTTTCTTGGTCTGATGAAATGAGATGAGATGAGATGAGCTTGTTAATTGAAAAATTTTCCCACTTCGCCCTATCAACAGAGAAGAACCATAAAAGTGAGAAGCATTGTCGGTTTTATACTTATCTGTAAGACTCTTGATTATCAGCAGAAGGACCGTTAGATAGCTTTGCTCAAAACCGGCGCATTTTAGGACTCCTCGTTGGCAAGCTAACACTGAACTTCCTTCGTAGGCAGTCAAGAGGCCGTTTCAAAGAATGGTAATTTTATGTGATGTTCTAACTGTTCAAAGAGCTACTTAGAAGATGTAAAATGATTATATAGCCTTGTTCTCCCAGGTCTCTTTATATTCAAGCTGAGCAATGCCTTCGCGTTATTGTCTGTTCGCCTTATAAGCACTCAACAGCATAGTATAAAGCCAACCAGAACTATTTCGAACGTCAATTGTGTACTGTTAAGATGGCTGAGCGTCAATCTACAGAAGCTGATGATGTTTTCGAGTTTTTGGAGTCCTTGCCCAAGAATGGGGACTCCAAAGCGACTAAGGTGAGCGAGGGGAAGGGCAAGAATGATAATGATATCATGGACTTTCTAGACGAGCTGGAGAAGAGTAACTTGAGTTTGAATAAAAAGGGTGAAGGCAAGAACGTAGAAAAGGGAAGTCAAGAGCAGGAGCCCCAGGAAGCTAAGAAGGCTCCAGAGGAAAAGGTTCCAGAGAATAAGTCCCCAAAGGACAGGGCTCCGGAGGAAATGGTTGCGCAAGCAGATGAGAAAGACGAAGCTGATGAACCTTTGAATGATCCTATTACATCCATATCTAACTGGTGGTCTTCCTCAGGCTCTGCCACCGTGTCGAGTTTCTGGAACAAAACGACAGAGCAGGCCTCTCAAATCAAGACCAAACTTGCAAGCGAACAGTTGGACCTTACTTCAAAGATAAACGCTACCACTATCACAGAACTGGCTAGAAACTTACAAAAAATAGTCGCGGGCGAGACCGACGAAGTGTTGAGGATCCATCTGGTACACGACCTTGTCAATTTTCCAAGCTTACAATACAATGTCGAACAAAAGTTCGATCAAGTGCTGAGCTCCCAAGTGCAAGGTGGTATTAGAATTTTTGTAGACCAATGGGGCCATCCAAACAAGGCCGAAAAAGACGACGAGTTTGCTGACCAGCGCAGACTAAATCTCTTCAACGGTAAGATCACCGACGGTGAGAAGCTGGCGTTTGCAAATCTCGATAATGCCATCAAGTTGTTTGAAAAGGCCCATGAGGAGGTTCTGAAACAGCAGAAGCACGCACAAGATCAGAAGGAAAGCGTCGGCGGCGAAGCTAACATCAGCGACATCTTCATATCGATCTTGCCTATCGGGATCCCACAAGACAACAAGATTGCAAAGGACGATATCGTTACCACAGATACGCGCCAACCGGGCAACTTCAGTTTCACCGTGATCCTAAAGGACATCACCAATGACATCTCGACGATCACCAGGTCGCAGGGCTTCCCCACAAAATGGGTGGGTTGGCTCGAGAAAGCCACTGAGCAGACCGATTCTGAAGACGAAGTTGTCGATCCAAGCGACTGGGTCAAAGAATGGGTCGAGGACGGACTGTCCTTGTCTCTCGGGGTCGCTGCCCAGAACTATGTCATTGAAAGAATGGGGTTCTAAGAAACCCCTCTACATAGCTCTACATATAGCTAGGCCTCCTCCTGCGGCTCAAGCAGGGCTTCAATTCCTTTCGTATCGTTACCCATTTGCTTTCTCTCCCAGTCCACCCACAATGGAGTCTTCGAGTTCCAGATCCCCTTGGCTACACACTCTTTTAACTCCGAGTGGAACACCGGATCGTAAGGCTTGTTCTTCAAAAGTTGGCCCAAAGTCGGAATCTGCCTCTGCAGTAACTGCGAGTTGATCCCGTTCATATACTTCAGCTGGTCTAACGTCGGAAACTTCGTATCTAGTTCCACATTGTACTTGCTATTAGCATCGCATCTCAGCACCTGTAGAATGGCCTCTGTTGCTTTGTTATTTTCCAGATTATGGGTAAACAAAGAAATTACCCTTGGCTGGTGCTGTAAAGTCTTGAACATCGACATGATAGCAGCGGTAAACCTCAATGACCTCCAGTACTAACTGCTACCGCTCCATTATCCCTCTATTTTAGAGCCTATTAGACTGAAACTTCGGGTAACAGCTCTTGTTTTTTCAGTACCGTATAATAAAGAACAGTAAGCTCACTACCAACTGATGGATCAGTAAAAGAGTCTCATTCGAGCGCTTACGAGGGTATTTGGGGATTGTAGTAGATCAGCTGATTCATTATGTCCGAGGTAGAGACTAGGAAGCCAGCACCTAGCGCTGGTGGGCCCAAAAAGATCACCGAGGGAGAAGCAGACCTGTACCTGGACCAGTACAACTTCACGACAACAGCAGCTATCGTAGGGTCTGTAGACCGCAAGATATTCGTGCTTCTGCGGGACGGGAAAATGCTGTTTGGTGTGCTGCGGACTTTCGACCAGTATGCCAATGTGATATTAGAACACTGTGTGGAACGGATATACGTCCCAGAGAGCAACCAGTACGCAGAGGAGACGCGCGGGCTGTTTATGGTCCGTGGTGAGAACGTCGTAATGCTGGGTGAGGTCGATATCGACCGTGAGGACGCGCCTTTGGAGTCGATGCAGCCCATACCGTTCGCAGAGGCGAGCAAGAGACGCAGGGACGCGGATGAAGCGAGGTACCGCCACGAAACCGCCAAGGGCAAGCAATTGGCCCGCTATGGGCTGCTGTACGACTTCCACAAGTCCGACATGTACTAGTATGTAGAGGGTCAGAGACGTCACGTGACTAATATTGAAACTTTTCAGTGTAATTAGTATAGGTGAAAAGTTTCAACCAGCTCATCGCAGCATTAACGTCGAGGATTCTGAGAGTTGGGCTGGTCATGTCGGCATTTTCAGAGTATCGGGACGTAGTCAAGGAGGGAGAGTTAGCGCTGGTTTGGATTTCACGGGATAATATCAAACCTATCAAAGTGAATTCCAATGAGACATTCAACACACGTTACGGGTCTTTTCCTCACAAACTGATGATTGGAAAACCTTATGGTTCGCAGATTGCCATACGTACCAAAGGTTCGAACAAATTTGCGTTTATTCATGTGCTGCAACCTACCCCAGAGCTGTGGACGCTCTCACTGCCGCACAGAACGCAGATCGTGTATACACCGGATTCGTCGTACATCATGGAAAGGCTCAATTGCAGCCCGAGAAGTAGGGTTATCGAGGCCGGGACGGGGTCGGGCTCCTTTTCCCACGCTTTTGCGAGAACTGTGGGCCATCTGTATAGCTACGAGTTCCACAAACCGCGGTACGAAGAGGCGTTGGCCGAGTTTGAAGAACATGGATTGATTCACCACGACAAAAATGTCACCATAACACACAGGGATGTTTGCGCCGATGGCTTCTCTATTAAGTCAACGGACGTTACATCTCATCAATTCGGGGAAGATGAAGAGCCGGTGAATGTTGATGCCAATGCAGTTTTCCTCGATTTACCGGCACCATGGGATGCAATTCCACACTTGGACGATGTGATCAGCAAAACTGAGAAGGTTGGACTGTGCTGCTTCTCTCCTTGCATTGAGCAGGTGGATAAAACGATCGAGGCACTCGAAAACAACGGTTGGAGCGATCTCCAGATGGTGGAAATTCAAGGAAGGCAGTACGAGAGCCGTAGACAGATGGTGCGGACCTTAGATGACGCCATTGAAAGACTCAGAGACGTGAAGAGACGTAAGAATGAGGGTCTCGAAAGACGCAAGCGCATATGTGACAGTATCTTAAATGATGAATCACAGGAGGAAATCAGTGATGACAAGAGGCCGACGACCGAAAAGACAAAATTCAATCCATTTGGTAAAGGTTCTCGTATTAAGGAGGGCGATTCTGCGTACAAGTGGAAACAAGTGACGAAAATCGAGCCCGAGCTCAAGTCACACACATCCTACTTGACCTTTGCTTCCAAGGTGGTTAATAAAACGAGAAATGAAGAGCAGGTGACGAGTTTGTTGAAAAGACGTAACTAATTGGTTTGTAATAATTTATTCGCTGCAGAACGCTGTTCTGTTAAAGGCATATTAGTCCTTACTCTCTCCAAAATGCCGTAGTCCAACTCGGCAATTAGTAGCTCACTTTCTCCTTCTTGGCTTGCTTGAGCTATAACCTGGCCCCAGGGATCGATGACCATCGAGTGACCCCACGAAACACGCGAAGTAATATCGTCGTGGTTGCCACAATCATCGTCCGCTGTCAAATCGTGCTGACCGTTTTGTGCGGGCATTATGACGAAACACTGAGTGTCTATGGCCCTTGCCTTGCCCAAAAGCTGCCAGTGTGCTTCACCAGTTCCCATAGTGAAAGCACTAGGGAAACACAACATCTCGGCTCCTCTAGCGCGAAGTTCAAGTGATTGCTCGGGGAACCGAATATCATAACAGATTGCAAGCCCCAATTTGCCTGCAGGAGTCTCTACAATGTCCGCGTATCTGTTACCTGGTTGTACAGATCTAGACTCCAACATGATGGGTCCATTAGGCACGTCGACATCAAACAGATGGACTTTCTGATATGACTGGACGATATCACCTTTATAGTCGATGTAGAGTAACACGTTCTTCACCCTATTTTCTCCATTCTCGAGCTCAAACACCGTAGGTGGCAGATGAACTCCAATAGCTACGTCAATCCTCCTTGATGTCTTCTCAAACACATTCTTAATCTCTCCCCTCAATTCTTCCACGAACAATGGACTGTTGTATGCAAGCTGCTTGGAGTGTTCAGCATTCTTTGCAACGTAATCTGTTGCTTCAGGGAAGAATATAACCTGGGCCTGGCTGTCCATGGCCATACCAATCAGCTTCTTGACGGTCTCTAAGTTTCTGCTCAAACTGGATGAGGAGCACAGTTGGCCTATGGCAATTCTTGATATACGACTCATTCAGTCTGAATAGTGCTAGCAATTTGAGATACCTTGTAGTAACTGGTATCAACTGTAGTGCCCATCGCCAAGCCGTTCGTTACGCGCTTTTGCACAGTTAACAAGTGATGATCAGTTGAATACGCTTTTGGTAGAGCACTTCAGATAGGACTCTGATAATGGACTTAGGACCACGACTTGAAGATGTTTTCACATACCGGATCTGCTTTGGGAGAAGAAGGGCAACTACAGGACCAGGCTTTAACGCCGCTTCATCCGCATACGATGCTGCTCAAAGATGGCGAGACTGTGGCTACAATGTACCCCATTCCCGCAAACTCAGATTTGCTGCCGATGGGTCTTTTAACCTTTCTCCTGGATGAGTTTAATATGGAGATCGAGAAAGGTGATAGCTTTCCATACTACGAGACCCTGTCGATGGATCAGTTCAAAGAGGCATGGTTCCATCCCGATGGACACATCGCAATCATGGTGCTGGGAGAGATACCAGAACTTGACTACAGTATGGAGAATGATCTTTCGGACCTAGAGAATAACTACGGCACAGATATCGAAACGATGAGACAGACTTCACAATACAAGAAAAGGAAGGAACGTCGAAACCTGAACCTCAACATACAATGGGAGAAACAGTGCCTGGGAATCTTTTCGCTGCAACCTGCATATCCAGGTCGGTCCTCACACGTAGTGACAGGAACGTTCCTGGTGAACGCTGGTATCCGGGGCAAGAGAATCGGCCGTACTTTGGTGGAAACCTTTATTGAATGGTCAAAGAGGCTCGGTTTTACTTCCTGCTATTTCCCACTCATATATGGCACGAACGTGGGGATCCGACGAATACTGGAGGGTCTGAATTTCAAAAGAATTGGCAAACTTCCTGAAGCCGGAATCCTGAAGGGATTTGACGTACCGGTGGACTCATTCATTTACGGCAAAGAATTCACACACATCACAAGAAGCATAGACTTATTGCGAGATCCACAGAAGACCAACGATATTGCGAAGTATGAGCGACTGAAGTACTATTTGGAGACCGGCAAGTACCCAGCAAACTGCGATCGTAACGAAAAGGCTCGGCTGAGAGTAAGTTCAAGGACCCATTCACTACTGAACGGGAAGCTAATGACCAGAGGTCGGGAAATTGTGTTCGACCCGGAGAAACAACGACAAATCGCACTCGACATGCATGCCGTGGAACACCAGGGCATCAACAAGATTACGACAAGAATCGTAGAGAGATATCATTGGAAGGGGATCAAGAATACGGTCTCTGAGGTGATTGCCCAATGCCAAAGGTGTAAACTGAGACATCAAGATGGCGTTGGCGTTATAGTAAAGCCCAACAAGCCCGTTAAACAGGCTCATATGTTTGCTACCAGTGCGGCCCAGCTAGAGGAAGACCTCGACCACTCCGCACAGCTTTCCAGAATGGCTGCCGTGGTTGTCGGGTCATTACAGGCGGACACAGACAACGAGGACGCCAAGGACAACACCGATACGCTTGAAAGGGATTCCACACCACCAGATGGCCAAGAAAATGCTAGCCAGCCAGATCCAACCCCCCAGATCGACTCCATAGATTTCGACAAATCCCAGAACCTCATGCAACCCATGCTGCAGAACGACCAGTCGATGAACGCATTCAATCGGTTCATGGAAGAAGAAAACCACCGCAAGAGGCAAAAAACAACAACCAAGAACACATCTATCGAATTTGACAGGACCGATCAAAACCTCATGGACGACGCCATGCTCGGCCTACAAGAAAACGTCATAGCAGCCGCACAGCTGGCTCACAAGCAACGCAACCATCACGAATCCTTATCGCGCGACCAGACAAGCGAAAGCGAAGACGAACGCGACGAAAACAATGGCGTATTCTACTAGGCTCCTTCTTTCACCGCTTACTCGCCTCGCTCGCTCGAGCATCCATCACCACTGAACAAAAAGACTCACAAACACACACATACACACACCCACTATCAGCAATAGATACGCTGACACTCCCGCACCCATATGATATTCTTTTTCAAGCAAATAAGAGACATCTTCGCCAAATCCCACAGCACATTGCAGCAAATCCAGCTTTCACGCCGGGCTTTTTTTCAACTACTGGGATACCTCGCCAGTTGCGCAGTCCTATCCCTACTGTCGCAGTCCAAGAACCTGCCTTGATACACAACACTACACACTCATAATGACTTCGGCAAACAGCTATTTGCTGGCTAAATAGGCTTAAACTTTGAACTTATATCTTTATAATAAGCGTCGTACATTTTGACTCTTGTTAGTCTTCCAATTTTTCCCTTCTTTGCTTATAGTAGAAAGATTTAGTTGAGGGTTCTAATGACAGAAGAAGGACTGATGGTTATCATAACGGGCCATTGAACCTACAGAGTGCGATTGAAGGGTGGAAGGTAGCGGAGTAACTCAGTGGCTAGTATGAACGAACAGTTTTCGAAGTTAAATCTGGGTCAGGAGTCCAGAAAGACGGACGGTTCGAATATGGGAGCGACTGGACAGGTATCCTCGTCGTCATCTGCACACTATGGCAATATAAATGCTAATCTACATGCGCGAGTGAAGGCTTTCCAAGAGCAGAGGGCACTGAAACGGTCTGGGAGTGTTGGGAGTAATAAGAGTGATGTCGAAAGTGGTGGGAAAGTGAAAAATGCGCAGGAAATGCAACAAATAGTGAACAAACCATTGCCTCCACTGCCGGCAGGGGATCTGCCCGCGGGGCAGGCAGCGTTGGAACAGCCTCTGGGACGAAAGGAGGCCGGTCCAGCGGCGCTGGACGGTAAGGCACAGTTCAATCCCAGCAGGAAAGCTCCAAGACGACCTCTGGCTCCCAGACCGGGTGCTCAGGGAATAAGCAGTCAACCCGCGCAGAGTTTAAGCGCTCGTCGAGGTTTGAAACTGCCTATGGGGGGCATGTCGCTCAAATTGCCCGGAAAAAGTGATCAGAAGGCACATTTCCCACAGGAGTTTGCACCTGCACCTTCTAACAGTAACCATATAAGCACAGCGGGAACAACCGCCGGTGGTGGGAACCGTTCAAATCCGGGATCTTTGATAAATGGCGTGCAGTCGACTTCGACCTCTTCCAGCAATGACGAGCAGCGTGACACAGAGGGCACCGCGCCAAGGAATACTAATAGCAATTCAGGTGGTTTGTTTGCCAACTTCTCCAAGTACGTCGACATCAAATCGGGTTCTCTGAATTTTGCAGGAAAGCTATCGCTGTCCTCCGAGGGAATTGATTTCGGTAACGGCAATAGCTCAAGAATTACGTTGGATGAGCTAGAGTTCCTGGAAGAGCTGGGCCATGGTAACTACGGTAACGTCTCTAAGGTGCTACACAAGCCCAATAATGTCATAATGGCGATGAAGGAGGTGAGGCTTGAGTTGGACGAGGCCAAATTCAGACAGATCTTGATGGAGCTGGAGGTGTTACACAAGTGCCAGTCTCCGTACATTGTCGACTTTTACGGAGCCTTCTTCATCGAAGGTGCTGTCTACATGTGCATGGAGTTTATGGATGGAGGCTCTCTAGATAAAATTTACGACGCATCACCTGAAATTGGAGGCATAGACGAACCACAGTTAGCATACATTACCCACGCTGTGATCGAGGGGCTAAAAGAGCTGAAGGACGTTCACAATATCATTCACAGGGATGTCAAGCCGACGAACATTCTATGTTCTGCAAAACACGGAACTGTCAAACTATGTGACTTCGGAGTGTCGGGAAATTTGGTTGCATCACTTGCCAAAACGAACATCGGTTGTCAGTCTTACATGGCCCCGGAGCGTATTAGATCCCTGAATCCGGATAGAGTCACCTATACAGTTCAATCGGATATATGGTCCTTAGGGCTAAGTATTTTGGAGATGGCCCTCGGGAGATATCCGTATCCGCCAGAGACTTTCGACAACATATTTTCACAGTTAAGTGCCATCGTGGACGGTCCACCACCAAAGCTCCCCCGTGATAAATTTAGTGCCGATGCACAAGATTTCGTCTCGGTGAGTCTACAGAAGATCCCAGAGAGAAGACCGACGTATGCTGCACTTTTGGAACATCCATGGCTGAAAAAATATAAGAATGTTGATGTCGGGATGAGTGATTATATCACCACCAGGCTGCGTAGAAGGAAAGAGCTGCTTGCCGAGAGAGGCGAGAAAGAACTTCCAAAACACGTACCTGCATTGCATATGGGTGGCTTGTGAGAGTAGCCGTTTAGATACTTTGGCGATACACTTTGTAGTCTGCATTTTATAGCTAGCTTTATAGCTAAACATGTATTCACAGTCATCCAGTTTGTGGTATAATTTCCAAGACATGGGACTCTAATAGAAGAATGTCCTAGGGTCCCAATTCCCCTCTACGCTTATGACTGAGAATATAGAATTACTATGTTAACTTAACTACGCATCGGACCCGGGGACGGATCGATTAATGGTTTAATTAGGGTCGCTTTGGTAGTTTTGATTATCATCTCTTTCCTCTGCGTCTTGTATGATCGCCATTCCTTCAGAAAGCGGTGTCGTATACTTGACACTACAAACATTCAAACAACCACCAAAAGCGCTCTAGGTGAGGCGTCGGAGAGCGCTAGTTGGCTCTAACGACTGTATTTATTAAGAATACTACTGGTCCGCCGGTGGTAGGCTCTTTTTCCACCTGAGCTTAAACCAAATAAGGCCTTTACATGATCGCTAGGAAATTGAGTCATGTCCCAACCTTGGCGTCGTTGAATACTCGCTATAAGAAGACCTTGGGTCACAAGTTTAGAGATGTAATTGCAGCTTGTGGTTCATACCTGGGGCCGATCCGAAAGTACGTTTTCCCAAACTTTTTGGCTGTCCATTACTTCTACATCATCTTTGTCACCATTATTGCGTCAATCTTAATGTACCCTGTTAAAAATCAAAGATACGTTGACATATTGTTCCTAGCCACTGGTGCGACCACACAAGGTGGACTGAACACAGTTGATACGAATACTTTATCACTGTACCAACAGATTGTTATCTACATCACTTGCATTTTCTGCACTCCAATAGCCATTCATGGCTGCCTAGCATTTGTAAGATTGTACTGGTTTGAAAGGTATTTTGATGATATCAGAGACATATCCAAGAAGAATTACAAGACGAGAAGAACTAAAACTATATTGGGTCGTGAAATGACCAGCAGGACGATGTCCAAGATGCGCCAGCGTCCGACGAACTCACTTCCTATCAAACCATCGAACTCTAGAAACGATGACAACTTTCAGGAAAAGCTATTTAGTGGAAAGAAGTTATACAGAGAAGAAGTTGACGATGCCGTGACTCAGGACAATCAGGATCCAAGCAAACCTCAGGATGAAGTAGGGTTTGAGTCAAATGGATCTTCGTGGTCGAGTTCAAAGACTGTGAAGGACAATGGCCATTCGAATGTCCATACTCGTGGTGGATTGGTTTTTAAAGAACCTGGTATCAAAAAGTATAATAAGCCTCGCGAAAGATTTGCTGCACGAAGAAGTTCGGCTGATATTTCCCCCGAAGATATGTACATGTCAATCCAAATGATGCAAGGAAAGCACCAGGAGGATAACGAGGACGATGGACCTGCTCTCGTGGTGGGCGGGCCAACTGATAGGGAGAGCAGTCATCGTGGCGCCACGAAAACACTTCATGGTCACGAAAAGGATACAAATGACGCTAATCAGAGTGATGTCATAGAAAGCCATGACTACGAATGCCTGGACGACGATCCTGCGGTTGAACATCACGATACCAGTCTGCCTCTGAATTCAGATCCGAAACTTTCGCAAGAAGCTGATGAAAAACATCACAATGCGGGAACGAACCCTGAATCGCCTATAACAAGTAGGCCGACTATTCAGTTTGATGTTTCGGCGCAGCCAAAAAGGTCCACTTCAAGAATCACAAAAAGCGATAGTGGTCCTCGTTACCACTCCAAGGATTATAAGACCAAATCTAATCGTGGTTTACTAAAGCATCTTTCAAAGGGGAGGGAATTAAGCCAAAGATTAAAAAGGCGGCTATCGTCAAATTCTATCGATGGTGTTGATAGTGAAAAGCGAAGAAGTCTGGCAGAGGATGAGGATGAACCGACCGATAAAGACTATATGGAAGAGTATTTTGCGGATAATGAAAGTGACGAAGAAGAGGATGAGCATCCTATTTCACGAGAAGATAAGCTAGAGCTCAGAAAAGTTCCCACGACTGGTGAGGTTGAAGGTGGGCCGTTCGATCAATTCGACGCTTTCCCTCGAAGTATTACAATGGACGCTCGTCAGGCAAAGGACCTCAATCAGCTGGCACAGTCTCCTGAGTTTCAAAAAATGATATACAAAGATTGGAAAAGAAAACATAGAAAACAAAACCCACTGAGAAGACGAAGTCGGAATACCAAAAAGTTTGAGAATGAATACTCGGCAGGGTTTCCTTGGATGCAAGAAGCCCTGAATGTTGAAGATGATCTCTCTTCAAATGCCGACTCACACGAAGTCCATTCAGGAGATTCCAATGATCGTGACGATACTAAAGGTGACGTTATTTCGGGGAATGGCAACAATAGCATTAACCTAGAGGAGAACGGCTCCGGTTATCGTGATCCTTTGGATGAAGAGCAAGGTTACTATGCAATGACTTTCGATCCGGAGTTTACCGACGGTCGCCCCGCAATCGCCAGAACGATGAGCACTAATTATTTATCCTGGCAGCCCACTATTGGTCGTAATTCGGCCTTCGCAGGGTTGACCAAGGCACAAAGAGAAGAGTTAGGTGGCATCGAGTACACGTCGATCAAGCTTCTTTGCCGCATACTCGTGATCTACTACCTGGGATTCTTAGTACTTTCATTTGTACTAATGGTTCCATGGGTATTACATCAGCCACATTATAAGGAAATAATTAGAGAAAATGGAGTCTCACCAACTTGGTGGGGGTTTTTCACGGCTATGAGTGCTTTCAGCGATCTTGGCCTAACTGTAACGCGAGACTCCATGATCTCGTTTAACAAAGCAGTTTACCCCCTAGTTGTAATGATCTGGTTCATCGTCGTTGGAAACACTGGATTTCCAGTTCTCCTACGTTTTATCATATGGGTGCTTTTCAAATTGTCCCCCGAGCTCTCACAGTTCAAAGAAAACCTCGGCTTCCTTTTGGATCATCCTCGTCGTTGCTTCACGCTTTTATTTCCAAGCGCTGCCACCTGGTGGTTGCTAGTCACTTTAGTGGCCCTAAATGGTATCGATTTAGTACTCTTTATCATATTGGATTTTGGCGCTGCTGTGCTTCAGCCATTATCTCGAGGAATTAGAGTCTTAGACGGACTGTTTCAAGCAGTCAGCACAAGGACCGCCGGATTTTCTGTTGTCGACTTGAGCCAATTGCATCCGGCCATTCAAGTTTCCTACATGTTAATGATGTACGTTTCGGTGCTGCCACTTGCCATCTCTATTAGAAGAACTAACGTTTACGAGGAACAATCCTTAGGGCTTTATGGGGGAATGACTAGGCAGAACACGTCCAGCACAGACTACAGTACCGACGGGGAAGAATCCAGTGATACACATTCCAGGAGAAGTAAAAAAAAGAAGAAGGAAAAAGAGCCCAACGAGTCTTTCATCGGAGCTCACCTGCGGAAACAACTGTCGTTTGATATCTGGTTCTTGTTCCTTGGACTTTTCATCATCTGCCTATGCGAAGGGGGCAAGATCAAGGACGCCAGCAAGCCCGAATTCAACGTGTTTTCAATCCTATTTGAGATCGTCAGCGCATACGGTACAGTCGGGCTGTCACTTGGGTTTCCAAACACCAACACGTCATTCTCAGGCCAGTTTAACACACTGTCCAAACTTGTGATTATCGCAATGCTCATCAGGGGCAGACATAGAGGTCTGCCCTACGCTCTAGACCGCGCTATCATGCTTCCAAGTGATCGTTTGGAACACATCGACCACATCGAAGATCTGAAGCTGAAACGCACTAGCCGTGGGTCCCAGCCCGCAGGCAATGTAGATCCCGTTACTGCTTATTTCAAGAAAAGAACAGGACAACTACATCGCGGTTTCAAGCGTTTACGTCGCTCAGTCACCGGACCACAAGAAGAAGAAGGAAACCTCCAAGGATACGAGAGGCATACCCAAAATCCCGACTACAACCTACCCGGCGAAGATCAGAACGACTACCGGCTCGAAAACATTCCCAAAGAACCCGGCTCCGCACCCTCATCGGTCAATTTGCCTGGCTCCATAGACTCTCAAGAACGTTCCGAACAGGATCCTGAGCATTACTCCATGGATCTGAGCCAACCCATCTCGTTCCAGCAATAATCCCTCATCATATATATAACCATATACATATGTACACTAACATTTTATTATGTATTATTACTATTATTTAGTGTCGCCCATATGTTACCCGTCCTCGCAAATCCGGGTGACGGATCAGAAAATTTTTCTCCACCTCTTGGGCGGCAAAATTGACTCTTTCTCAAGGTATAAATATCAACGAGATTTTCCAAGAGATCTCTTGTCCTCATTTCACTTTGAGCTAACTATTTTCTATCAATTTGTTTTACAAAGCATACCAATTTACTTTTCATCTTTTAGCCTGTCATTATCTTTGTCCTGTTCCTTCTTGTCATCTCTCTTCTTTCTTCTTAGCCTCGTAACCAAACCAATAATAAAAGACAGCGCGGTTGTCCTAGAGGAGTAGCATCAAGTCCCCACAAGAAGTGCTACCGCCAGTTACAATCCACGTCTCAGCTAGTATGTTGAAATCTGCATTACCTCCATCTTAGCCACTCCATCTCATCTCAAGATGAGATGAGATGAGATAAGCTAGGTGAAAAATCACACGCAACGGCCAAGACTTCCCCGTCATCAAATGCTAGGAAAGGCTGCAAGCGAGTCACTTCAATTGACCTTATACTAACCGTATCGTCGTGTTTTCGGCTTCCGATAGTAGTCCCCACCTAACGTTTGCTGAATCCATGTCTTCTATTATTCCTACAGCTCCCGTGACCCCTCCAATGGAGGCTACGGGTGATAGAATGGTCGCCCTCGAACTGAAGGACGGTACTTCGCTGCTAGGTTATTCCTTTGGTGCCCCCAAATCGGCTGCCGGTGAGTTAGTGTTCCAAACGGGGATGGTCGGGTACCCAGAGTCGGTCACAGATCCTTCTTACGAGGGCCAGATCCTGGTGATCACTTTCCCCTTGGTCGGTAACTACGGTGTGCCTGACCGTCAATTGGTCGACGAATATGTCGAGGGCCTACCAAGATATTTTGAGAGCAACAGAATCCACGTTGCTGGTTTGGTGATCTCTCACTACACTGAGGCCTACTCTCACTGGCTGGCAAAGTCTTCCCTCGGCAGATGGTTGCAGGAAGAAGGTGTTCCAGCTGTGTATGGTGTCGATACTAGAGCTTTGACCAAGCACTTGAGAGATAAGGGTTCCATGCTCGGTAGACTTGCTTTGCAAAAGGACAATTCGGCGGGCATCGATATCAGCTCCTCCCAGTGGAGGGGTGCTTTTGATGTTCCTGAGTGGATCGATCCTAATGTCCAAAATTTAGTAGCAAAGGTTTCCAGATCGGAACCACATCTGTACTTGCCTCCAGCGGACCACGAAAATGTCACTTTGCAAAAGGGCGCAGATGGCAAGACTTTGAGGATCCTGGCCATAGATGTCGGTCTGAAGTACAATCAGATTCGTTGTTTTGTGAAACGTGGTGTCGAGTTGTTGGTTGTTCCTTGGGACTACGATTTTACAAAGGAAGAATACGATGGTTTGTTCATCTCAAACGGGCCAGGTGATCCTTCGGTGCTTACTGATCTCAGCGACAGATTGGCCAAGGTTGTCAAGGAGAAAAAGACGCCAATTTTCGGTATCTGTCTTGGTCATCAACTGCTAGCAAGGGCTAGTGGCAGCTCCACGCTGAAATTGAAGTTCGGTAACCGTGGTCAAAACATTCCATGTACTTCCACAATTAGTGGAAGATGTTATATCACTTCTCAAAATCACGGTTTTGCAGTCGATGCCGACTCTCTACCTGAGGGTTGGAAACCTCTATTTACAAACGCCAACGACTCTTCTAACGAAGGTATCTACCACACTGAATTGCCATACTTTTCCGTGCAGTTCCACCCTGAGTCAACACCAGGTCCAAGAGATACTGAGTTTCTGTTCGACGTTTTCATTCAGGCTGTCAAGGAGCATAAAGCTACAGGCGTTTTGAAACCAGTTGAATTCCCAGGTGGAAAACTCGAGGATAACAGAAAGGCCCACCCAAGGGTGGAACCGAAGAAGGTTTTGGTTCTTGGTTCTGGCGGTTTGTCCATTGGACAAGCTGGTGAATTCGACTACTCTGGTTCTCAAGCTATTAAAGCTTTGAAAGAAGAAGGTATTTACACCATTTTGATCAATCCAAACATCGCCACCATCCAGACTTCGAAAGGTTTGGCTGACAAAGTTTACTTCTTACCTGTTACTGCCGAGTTTGTTAGAAAGGTCATTTTGCATGAACGTCCAGATGCAATCTACGTAACCTTCGGTGGTCAGACTGCTTTATCTGTTGGTATTGAGATGAAAGATGAATTTGAAACTTTAGGAGTCAAGGTTCTTGGTACTCCAATTGAGACCGTTATCACCACAGAGGATCGTGAACTGTTCGCTCAAGCTATGAGTGAAATTGATGAAAAATGTGCCAAATCTCAGGCAGCTAACTCTGTTGAAGAAGCTTTGGCAGCAGTTAGAGACATTGGATTCCCAGTTATTGTTCGTGCTGCCTACGCTTTAGGTGGTCTAGGATCTGGTTTTGCCTACAACGAGAAAGAGTTGGTAGACCTTTGTAACGTTGCATTTGCCTCTTCTCCACAGGTTCTGGTTGAAAGATCAATGAAGGGCTGGAAAGAAGTTGAATACGAAGTTGTGCGTGATGCTTTCGACAACTGTATTACCGTTTGTAACATGGAGAACTTTGATCCTTTGGGTATCCATACTGGGGATTCTATTGTTGTTGCTCCCTCGCAGACCTTGTCTGATGAAGACTACAACATGTTGAGAACGACTGCCGTGAATGTTATAAGACACTTGGGTGTTGTTGGTGAATGTAATATTCAGTATGCTTTAAACCCATTCTCTAAGGAATACTGTATCATTGAGGTCAATGCACGTTTATCTCGTTCTTCAGCTTTGGCATCGAAAGCTACGGGTTATCCATTGGCCTATACTGCGGCAAAACTGGGTTTAAATATTCCATTGAATGAAGTGACCAACTCTGTGACGAAATCTACTTGCGCTTGTTTCGAACCATCTTTGGACTACTGTGTTGTTAAAATGCCAAGATGGGATTTGAAGAAGTTCACAAGAGTATCTACTGCTTTGTCTTCTTCTATGAAGTCAGTCGGAGAGGTTATGAGCGTGGGTAGAACCTTTGAAGAAGCCATTCAAAAAGCCATTAGATCGACTGATTACAGTAACTTAGGTTTCAACCAAACTGACATGGAGATCGACATTGATTACGAATTGAATAATCCATCTGATTTGCGTATATTTGCTATTGCCAATGCATTTGCCAAGCTAGGTTACTCTGTCGATAAGGTCTGGGAAATGACCAACATTGACAAGTGGTTCTTAAACAAGCTCTATGACCTGATCAGGTTCTCCGGCAAGGTTGCAGATTTCGGAACCAAAGAGAAGCTACCACCAATTGTTTTAAAGCAGGCTAAACAACTTGGATTCGACGATAGACAGATTGCTAGCTTCCTGAACTCTAACGAAGTGGCCATTCGTCGTTTGAGAAAGGAATATGGTATCACGCCATTCGTGAAGCAAATTGACACAGTTGCAGCCGAGTTCCCTGCTTTCACCAATTACTTGTACATGACCTACAACGCTGCTACACACGATTTAGACTTCAATGACAACGGTGTTATGGTTCTTGGTTCTGGTGTCTATCGTATTGGTTCATCCGTCGAATTTGACTGGTGTGCTGTCACTGCCGTTAGAACTCTGCGTGCCAATAAGGTCAAGACTGTCATGGTTAACTATAATCCTGAGACCGTTTCAACTGATTACGATGAAGCTGACAGACTTTACTTCGAAACTATCAACCTCGAAAGAGTCTTGGATATCTACGAAGTTGAGAACTCCGCGGGTGTAGTTGTGTCAATGGGTGGACAAACCTCAAACAACATTGCTATGTCTCTTCACCGTGAAAATGTCAAAATCCTGGGTACATCACCAGAAATGATTGATAGCGCTGAAAATCGTTACAAGTTTTCACGTATGCTGGATCAAATCGAGGTGGATCAGCCAGCTTGGAAGGAGTTGACTTCGATGGCAGAAGCTGAAGAATTTGCTGATAATGTTGGATATCCAGTTCTCGTTCGTCCCTCTTATGTCCTATCAGGTGCAGCAATGAACACGGTTTACTCTAGGGACGATCTAGAGTCTTACTTGAACCAGGCTGTCGAGGTTTCCCGTGACTACCCCGTTGTTATTACCAAATACATTGAAAACGCAAAAGAAATTGAAATGGATGCTGTTGCAAAGGATGGTGAGTTGGTTATGCATGTGGTTTCGGAACATGTTGAGAATGCTGGTGTTCACTCGGGTGATGCTACGCTCATTGTTCCACCCCAAGACCTAGACCCTGAAACTGTGAACAGAATTGTTGTCGCCACCGCAAAGATTGGTAAGGCCTTGAAGATCACAGGTCCTTACAACATTCAATTTATTGCCAAGAACAATGAAATTAAAGTGATTGAGTGTAATGTTCGTGCTTCACGTTCTTTCCCATTTATTTCAAAGGTTGTCGGTGTGAACTTGATTGAGTTGGCTATCAAGGCAGTGATGGGAATTCCTTTCACTCCTTACCCAGTTGAGAAGCTACCTGAAGACTACGTTGCTATCAAGGTCCCACAGTTTTCTTTCCCACGTCTTGCTGGTGCGGATCCAGTTCTTGGTGTTGAGATGGCTTCCACTGGTGAGGTTGCCACCTTCGGACATTCGAAGTATGAGGCTTATTTGAAATCCCTATTATCTACAGGATTCAAGCTTCCAAAAAAGAACATTCTACTCTCCGTCGGCTCTTACAAGGAAAAGCAGGAGTTATTACCATCGGTTAAAAAGCTTTACAACATGGGCTTCAAACTCTTTGCCACTGCTGGTACTGCAGACTTTATTTCAGAGCATGGCATCCCTGTTCAGTATCTCGAAGTTTTGAACCAGGAGGATGACGAGAAATCAGAATACTCTTTGACCCAACATTTGGCCAACAACAAGATCGATCTATATATCAACTTGCCTTCGGCCAACCGGTTCCGTCGTCCAGCCTCCTATGTTTCTAAGGGCTACAGAACTCGTCGTATGGCTGTTGACTACTCTGTTCCTCTAGTCACCAACGTGAAGTGTGCCAAATTGTTGATCGAAGCTTTGTCACGCAACTTGACTCTTGATGTCTCTGAACGTGATGCCCAAACATCTCACAGAACCATCACTCTTCCAGGTTTTATCAGCATCGCAACATTTGCTCCAAACTGTTCCAACGTCATTAAGGGACCAGAGGAACTAAAGGAAGTAACACGTTTATCGCTGGAATCTGGTTTCACGTACTGTCAACTGATGGCTAGATCCCTTGTGGGCCCAATTGTTTCTGATGCTACCTCGCTAAAAGCTGCTTACTCCGCGTCTCAGGAATCCTCGTATGCTGATTTCTCTTTTACCGTTGCAGGAACAGCCAATAACAAGGACAACATTGCCCAAACAGCAAAGGACGTCAGCGCTTTATTCCTACCATTCCGCGAACTTACAAACAAGGTCTCAACCGTGGCAGAGCTGTTGAAAAACTGGCCAGTCGAAAAGCAAGTCATTGCTGAAGCTAAAACCTCTGACCTAGCCTCTGTCATGTTATTAGCCTCTTTACAGAACAGGTCTATTCATATCACTGGTGTCTCTAACAAGGAAGACTTGTCACTGATCATGACTGTGAAAGATAAGGACTCGAAGGTCACTTGTGATGTTAATATCCACGCATTGTTTGTTTCTCAAGATGATTACCCAGAAGCACCTTTCTTACCAACCAAGGAAGATCAAGACTTTTTCTGGCAAAACCTCGATGCCATTGATGCATTTTCTATTGGTGCCCTACCAACCTTGTTGGCCCAGATCACTGGTAACAAGATTGACGTCGGTCTAGGTATCAAGGATGCGCTACCATTGCTACTCTCTGCTGTTGAAGAAGGAAAGTTGACTATTGATGACATCGTGGAACGCTTACATGAAAACCCAGCCAAGATTTTCAACATTCCAGAGCAGCTAGATTCCGTTGTTGAGATTGATCTCGATTACTCCTTTAGTCACACCAAAAGATGGTCACCTTACACCAAGGGTGGTCTCAATGGCGGTGTAGAGCGTGTTTTGGTAAACAACGAAACGGTTGTTTTGAGTGGTGACCTAGTTGCTGCGGAACCAAAGGGTAAATTGATTACTGCCACTCAGGTTCCACCAACTCCTGTGACTGCTAGTGAAACTCCATTGAACATCCCAGCCTCCAATGTGAAAAGAAGATTCTCCTTCTCGAATGAGAGACACAACTCCTTCACCAGCATTGATGGTGAGGCAGAAGGCGAATTCGATCAACCTCTAGAGCAGAGACTAATGTCATCCAGGCCTCCAAAAGAACTTGTTGCTCCTGGTGCTATTCATCACTTGATTCGTAGCAACAACCCATTCAAGGGTAGACATGTCTTGTCCGTCAGGCAGTTCAAGAGGTCAGATTTCCATGCTCTATTTGCTGTTGCGCAAGAGTTGAGAGCAGCTGTGGAACGTGAAGGTGTGCTAGACTTGATGAAAGGCCGTCTCATTACAACCATCTTCTATGAGCCATCGACCCGTACTTCCTCTTCCTTCATTGCTGCTATGGAGCGTCTAGGTGGTAGGACGGTCAACATCAACCCTTCATCCTCATCTGTGAAGAAGGGTGAGACATTGCAAGATACCATCAGAACTCTAGCTTGCTACTCTGATGCCATCGTTATGCGTCATCCGGATGAGATGTCCGCCCACATTGCTGCTAAATACTCTCCAATCCCAATTGTGAATGGAGGTAACGGCTCCCGTGAGCATCCTACCCAGGCTTTCTTGGATCTGTTCACCATTCGTGAAGAGTTGGGTACAGTGAACGGTATTACAGTGACTTTCATGGGGGACTTGAAATATGGAAGACCAGTACACTCACTCTGCCGTTTGCTGCAACACTACCAGGTCAGAATTAACCTTGTTTCACCTAACGAGCTGAGGTTGCCTGGTGCTTTACGCAAAGAGCTGGCCGAAGCTGGCTTATTGGGTGTCGAGAGTGAAGTTATCACTCCGGAAATCATTTCCAAGTCCGATGTTCTATACTGCACAAGAATTCAACAAGAAAGATTCGAAAACAAAGACGAGTATGAACGTTTGAAGGATGTGTACGTTGTTGACAACAAGATCCTGTCCCATGCCAAGAAGCACATGGCTGTCATGCATCCACTACCTCGTGTCAACGAGATCAAGGAAGAGGTAGACTACGACCACCGTGCTGCATATTTCAGACAGATGAGATACGGTCTCTTCGTTAGAATGGCCTTGTTGGCCATGGTCATGGGTGTCGACCTCTGAACATAAGTTTCATTCTGGCGCAAATCTTCAGGCTCGGGTCACTTCGAGCTTTCTTTTCGTGGGGACTTTAAGAGCGCTACAAGCTGATCCGATGATGATGGCCTAGATTGACAGACACTAGTAGATAGGAGGTGTAAATATGTTAACTTCCAAAATTCAACGATGTTATGTTAAAATCCAAGTTCGTTTTCGATGAGGCAGTACTGAATAAAGACCTACAAAGGTAGCTCATCTCAGAGAACTTTGGCTGATATCTGGGACTGTAGGTGGCAACTGATGTTGAGTATATCGATTTTCAAGTATGTCAGTCGAATTGCACCTATTAAAGATTTTAAACGCGAAGTTCACTCGAGTTTACGTGGTTTGAATTGGATGCTCAGTAATGATATAGTGCGGAATGCACTCACACCGAAGAACATAGGTATGGGGACCCGGTCCAATGAAAAGAGCTCTACTCAGAGACGGGGATCACCAAAAGGTGGCCCGAAACATCGTCAGGCGGGGAAGAATAAAGGAAGTGGGAAGAAAAGCATAGCCATCACTTGGAGTACTGGATCCGACAGAGATAAGGAAGCAGCCAATAGTGTTCTGTCGCAAATATTTCGTATGAATAAAGCGGGAAATGTCAAGTTCATCAATCCCGAGACTTCAAAGCCTGAAGAAACGAATATCCGCAATTTTGCCAAGGGAATCAACCTGGAGGAGAATGGTCTGGTAATCGTCAACTTCGAGGAGGCGGGAGATGCGAAGATTCCTTTAGTTAAATTAGTTGAGAGAAAACTGGCTTTAAAGAGGTTTTCTGATGAGAAAGCTAAGCAGAAAGAACAGGAATTGATAAATATGGGACTTATTAAGAAAAGATCTGCCAAAGCTGGAGAATCCGAGAAGGGTGAAGAGACAGTTAAGCAGATCAAAATATCCTGGCAAATAAAAGATGACGACTTAAGCCGGCAAAAATCTCATGAGATTGTAACCCAGCTGAAAAAGGGCTACAAAGTACATTTATACATCGGCGACAAAGCACATATGAATGCAAAAAATCTGGCAGCAGAATTTGATGCTTCACAGTCGTCCCACAAAACAGCTGTCAGGAAGCTGAGTAATAAAGAATTCCAACAACGTCAATCCGTGTACGATAAACTACATGGGATTTTTGAAGAGTTTTCCGGCCAACCTATTATAGAGGGAAATCTGGAAACCAAAATGCTAATAAAGCTAACACCAAAATTGTCTTCAACCGGTGATAAAGACGACAAACAAGCACTCAAGGAGCGAAGGAAAAGAGAAAGGCAAGAGAAGTTGATGATGAGGATAGAAAGGAAGAAACTAAGAAGTGCCGAAAAAGACTGAAATAAGCCTGTAAATAAAACCTGCTTCAATTTCGAAGCTGGTAACCATTGTAAATACTGTACCCTTGCAAATATTATAATTTTACGATAATCGCTCCTGTCAATTGCCTATGATGTAGGTCACCGTGTCCATAATGCGGTGCTCCGATAATCAAAGAGTTACGAGGTCCAGTTTGTAAGACTTTCCCAAAATTTGAAAAGCCCTTAGCATCGATTTGCGGGTTAACTACTTCTAAGTTGTTAGCAGCATTCATGTAGAAAATATTGAGCTTCCATATTTCATTAGCATCCAACAAATCCTGCATTTTAACCTTCCAGATTGCTCCTTTGTTGCCCAAGCTGCCCGGCGCGGACACCCGCAGTACCTGTGATTGACCGTCGTACGCCATTGCAGTACCAAACCCTATGTTCCATGCCACTCTTTCCTTCTTATCTTCAAGCTTGACTGTAATGAGGAATTCCAACAAACCAGACTTCTCCTTGTAGATATAAACACTGTTGAATAGATGCTGAGAAATCGCAAGATAGTTCACCCCATTATAAGCCCAAGAAAGCATCGTTCTTCCGAACATTCCGTGGGTAATTGAAGAAGTAACTTCTAGGTCAGTGTTTGGATTTTCTTCCAGTAAGATCGAGCCATCTGCAGTCAGCAAGTACTTTGGTTTAGACGAAGACCGAAGGCCAATCAGTGGATACACGAAGACAGCTCCGAAGCTTTGACAGGTTACATACAAAAACCCGCCTTCATAGGGTGTATGCGAGGCTACAACAGCAGCACCAAAATGTTGATACGGCACATTGTAAGGGCTGCCTTCTAGCTTGATGGGACTCAAAGATGATATGTCTACGCTGACGGGGAATTTTGAGCCTTGGTAAAGGTACTTCCCCAAGATGCAACCTGATATAACAAAGGCACAGCCTGTCTCTATCTCACCGTAGCTCGGACCGGAGAGTAAAAGATCATCCTCACCATCGCCATCGATATCGGCAACACTATGCAGTTGAAGCTGATGAGCAACCGGATTCTTCTCATCGGTTATAGTCAGATATCTCGTAGAGTCATGATAGAAATGGACGCTACTGGAGCCTGGCTCTGATATCACGAGGTATTGAACGTTGTTGATGGAAAAAGTGTGGACCGTAGAGCCACGCATAGGGCTGAAAGGCTTCATAAAAATGGTCAACTCCGTCTTGAGTAATTTCTCATCAAATGGTATCAAATATATGCGGCCCTCGCTATTCTGCAGAGGCGCACTTACAGCCATGTAGAGCTTTCCATCTGCTTTGAAATGACCAAGAGCAATGCTGTAGCCGAAATTGGAAAGTGAGGCTGTTGGTCTAACAATGGAAACGCCCTTCTCAGTGATCGTCCTTAAAGCACCAGGTAAATCTATGTCAAAACTACTGACGCTCGGGAGGTTTCCACAGAGTTGAAAATGCTCAATCGAGTCTTTTCCAATGCTATTAGTATCAAACAATTCTTGATAAATTGGCAAACATTTGTGGAGCATTGCAAGAAGGTCAAATTCTCCTCCAAGCCAATACTCCTGCATGAAATCTCTAGAAGCAGGCGATATTTTGCGTGCCACGCTCAGAATCTCGTATCTCCGACTCAACATCACATATGTCTCGCTTACCGATGCAGATAATCCTCTTGAAACGCAAACACCAAGTTCCTGGTAAGTAATCTGATCGCCAGAAAGTCCGTTTCTAGACAGTAGTTCCATCATGTCTTGTTCCTTTGGTAAAGACCAATTTGTATCCACAAAATACTTCCAGCTTAAGTCAGTAATGTCGTTGAACAAATTCGAAAGCCCAATAAAATCCCCCAATGTGTCCAGAAACTCGTGAGCATCCTCAAGTTGTCCACCAAACTCGGTTTCAGCTAGAACTCGAAGAAGACCATGGGATCTGAAGCCATCTACCACAGAATGCCAGGAAGAATCAACAACTTGATGTGTAAAAACCCCGACAAGAAACGCCCGAAACTGAATGGAATCGAGACAGTATCTCTTACTAGGAATATTACCGTAAAGTTCCTGCCACAATTTGAAACCTGATACCAGGAATGGGGGCCAATGGGTAGCTTCAGCAAACTCGTGAAACTGCTGACCAGGTTTGCATGAGTACAGAGAGTCCGGAAAGAACGCACCTGCTTTCAACCAGGGATAGTAAGAATCGTACTGCTTGGGCGCAACCCTAGCCACATAGGTCAAATGAGTGGTAACACCGGCCCCAAGGACTTCCTGTAAAATGGCAATCAGCAGTAGCCCGAAACCACATGAAGTAAAAGCCATCATTAAGATCCGGGAAATGGCTGAGATTTGACCTATCCTCCTATCAGCTAGCCTAGACCATGAAATGCTGTTTCTAATATCTGAGATAAGCTCACGTTTGACTTGCTTTGTTCTAGGAGCTTGATGAATATTCTCCTAGATGCGCTCCATAAATCTGAAGGGTATTAGCCTTAGACAGTGCGAAAGCTTCAGCAGATAGGGTTAGGATCTAGGAATAAACGGTCTGTGTATGCTACCGAAAGGATATTTACCAGTATGGTGGCAAGGTTTGAGCTTTGTCTGTGCATTTACATCCCTATTTATATCTGGCTTCGCCATAACTAAACACTTCCTGAATTATCGAAAGCCATTTGAACAGAGGTTGACAGTGAGGATACAACTACTGGTCCCGATTTTTAGTATAACATGTCTAGCTGCTACTCTCTACCCTGCAAAAAGCCAGCTCTATCTGGATCCAGTACGAGAGGTATATGAGGCCTTTGTCATTTATACCTTCTTCTCTTTGCTTACGCTGATACTGGGTGGAGAACATCGAATAATAGCGGAGATCTGCCTTGAGCACGTTCCTTCTACACATGCAATCCCGTTGTTAGGAAGGTACCTTAGAAAGATCGATCTTTCAGATCCGGCAGACTTCCTGATGGTAAAGAGAGGAATTCTGCAGTACGTGTGGTTCAAACCCTTTTACTGCTTAGGCACCTTTTTATGTTTGGTCGTAGATCTTCCCACCCTCGAAACAGTCCTGTTGGTTCTTTATAACCTGTCAGTTACGTGGTCTCTTTACAATCTTGCGATATTTTGGAAGTGTCTGTCTAATGATTTGAAACCATTCAATCCTTGGAGTAAGTTCCTGTGCGTTAAGCTGATTATATTTGCCTCCTACTGGCAAGGTATTGTGATCCAAATTCTGAACCATATGGGGAAGCTAAGGACAGATAGCAGTGCGGATGCTGGATACATCTACCAAAACGGACTACTTTGTGTAGAGATGATTGGATTTGCAGTGTTGCACTGGGTCGCTTTTCCCTGGAAGAAGTATACTGCCGAGAGAATGCCACTATGCGGGAGATTCAAGTATTGGACTGCAGTCAAGGATTGTTTTGGTTGCGCCGATTTGGTATGGGATTTTAAATCTGCTCTGATGGGCCCCACGTACTACAACTATCGCAATTTCGAGCCCCTAGCAGGTAGCTCCCAAATGGCCAGGGCAGATTCACTTTCAAGAATGCGCAGACTGAATCAAGGTTTTAGATTCGAAAATGGGGGAGAGCACGGCCACTGGGTAGACTATGGGAGCATATCGGCTGGCAAAGTTGGCAAGAACAGTACTGAAGTCAACGAGGACTCACTATACGTTTGGAAGGACGACGTTGCCAAGCAGGGCTATATTCCTACTGACCCAAACTACCCGATAGTGTCAGATATAGGAAGTAGTCATAGGCATAGCACTGACATAGATCAGCTACGAAGGGACGTACGTAGCAGATCAGATATGGTCTGAAATTTATAGTTTTCGATGTTAATTAATGGGTTCTTAGGCGTTAAATGAAATTATGATATACTGTACATAACGCCTGTTCATTATGTATGAGGACAGTGGAAGGTCTAACAACAAACCAGAAACAAAAATTTACAAGACTCGGCTGGACTGCTTCGAAGATCCCGCTCCACCGCTAGCTGGAAATATCAACTTAAGAAATGCTTGGCACATTCGTACGCAGTCCAGGAAATGGCAGTTGCTGGCATGTTCGCTATAACTCTAGGTTTCAAACCACGCCAGAAGCCGCCCCAACCATGGACTTTATATATGGCTTTCGTGGCTTTGGAGAATGTATCTGCATTCTTGAATATTGGTAATGATACGCTTTCACTTCCTCTCACCTGGAGCACTGTCTTGATACAATCAAGCGGAGTTGTTATTGCAGCGCAAGTAGCACCGCTTATACCACCACAAAGGCAATGTATCAAGGGATTGTAGTCGTTCGAGGGATTGAAAAATTTGGCCGATGACTCGTAAATGACAAAATTGAAAGCTGCAAACGGAATATTCATCGCTATGGTAGTAGGGTATGAGTAGTAAAATGCCATAATGCCCTCCTTCTGGTAGATTTGCTTGGCCACTCCGACCATCGATGATGTTGTTCTTAACTGCATTCTTTGCTTGATGGTGTCAAATGGATTCATTAATGCATCTGCAGCAATAGTAGCTGCACTACCGCTAACAGCGGTCTTTAAAGGTTGATGGGTCTGGAAATCTTGAGCATCTATCAGGTGCGATTTTGCGAACTCGTAGGTAGCAAAGTACACAGCATGGGCAGGCCCTGCACCCAAAATGACAGACTGTACACCTTTCCAAAGTGCTAGAGATCCTTCCGTGGTCGATATCCTGCTGATCTGCGAAAGAAGCCCAGACGATGCTGCCCGGCTCGAAGCTGACTGTATTCGGGTTTTCAAAGCATCTATAGGAAACATCACCGAGTGCTCCATGATACCAGCAAACGCACCGGCCATCAGCTGGCTAGCAAGTGGCGCATTTGCTGGAAGCGACTCGTAATCTATCTCTCCTGCTGTAATTACCTCTGAGGTGCTCATTTAATGAAAAAGGCACGTAGCGATCTCACAAATAATGTAGGCCACCCGTAAGTAAACCGGACGGATCCGTTTAAAGATCAAGACCACTTGGAGATCTGTCAATGAAGCTCAAAGCTTTAAACTTTTTCACTTTTGTCTTGCTCAGCTGCAATTTCTTGCGCTATTGAAGTTTTTTCCTACTGCTTTGTCAGAAGTTAGGCCTTCTAGAACACCACTTGATGGATGAGAAATCCAGAGCCGACAGAAATTCTACGCATAGTGGGAGGACAATCGAGCACTCTTCAGGGCCCACTGAACTCAGGTTTTAAAAGAGCCTGATTTTTTACCAATTTTTTTTCTTCAAACAGGGTGCACTACTGGCTACAAGTTGACTAACGGGTCCAAGATATGTAGGGTGCTGATTTGATGTGCGGAAGAGTGCATTTGACTGGATGACCTTCGGTCTTAGCACGGTTCGATCACATAAATCCAATTCGCCTCGCTGGACGCCAAAGAACTGTGAACAGTGAAGAATTCATTTCTTGGAGTAGAGAAGCTGGTTGCCTGGTGAAGCTATCTAGACGCACATATTCACGGACACAGACGTACATGCCAGCCTGTAAACGAGCAGCCAATGGCACTTTGCGGGCGTCCAGGTCTCACCACAGGCCGTAACGTGGGGCCTCGAGAGCTTGTTGATGGTTATTTAACGGAAAAACTTCACAGGCACAGGTGGGGTTGTGGCGCGCTGAGAAACGCCGCGGGCGGAAAAACCTTCGGGATTGGTTTAGCTCGCCACAAGATCGCTATCAGTAAGTGAATGACCTGCCTGTGGGATGTAAGCGCCCGATCACTACAAGCTACGAGTCACGAAGCCCTGATCTGATAGCTCCTGGTGCAGTTTTATAAATGACAGGATTGTTCCTGACGAGATGAACAGTTTTAGAACCAGCAGAAGGAGTCGGAAGAAATAAAGATAGATAGAAAAAAATGCTACCTCAAAATGCAAAATGGGCTGCTGCCAAGAACGTCGCTAGCGCTTCTACTAGAGTGATCTCGTCTGCTATTGCAGTTCCGGTTTTCAAAAGGTCGCCCGGTAACTCGTTCGAGTCGTTCAAGGAGTATAGAGAAAATGCAAAGACTTACGGGCCTTTGAGCGCGTCATTGGCCGCCAGGAGACATTTAGCTCATATCATCAAGAATTAGAGATTAAAGGAGATTGGGCGTATTGGATTTGGTTCGATGTTTTGTTTTCGCAGTTTTTTTCTCTGTGTTCTATAGTTTATAAAGTTAATAGATCAAGCCGACATGATATCTAGCGGCTTAAAGAGCGCTGGACAAATGATAACCACCATGATCGGGATTCCGGCGTAGATGACGAATCTGCCGAATATGTCAATCTTTGCCTCGCCGATGTAGAGGGGACACTCTACATCCTCGTTTTTCTTGGCATGTTCAATGGCCTTCTCAGGCCTGTCGTCCTTCAATCGCAGCACTCTGGTGAGAAAAGTGTAAACCAGCGGCCTGCTCAAGACGTACTTCCACAGCACAATGCAGGGCACTCCGACACATAGCCTGTAAATAAAGAAGCGGAACCCCTTTTGCAATCCCATGTCTGCGCCTGGGGTCTTTCCTAGCTGGTGTAAGAACCAATCAGCGCACTCGACGCCGCTCACCACTCCGATGAACGCAACGCTGTCTTCGAAGCACGGACATTCGTCGATGGGCCTGACGTGGTTGAGCAGGATGAATAGGCCCCATGTTACGCTTAGAATTGGTAGCCATGGTTGGTCTATGAGGTTATAGTTGTCCGACAAACTCTTGACCAAAATCTGTACTGCAAAGCAGGCAATTCCTATGATGGCTCCGCTGATAATGTCCAATGGTCCATGCATGCCACAGTATATGCGGCCCACAACCAGAGTGAAGTAGTAAAAGAGTGATAGAAATGTGCAGCCCAACTTCACGGGCAGACTGAGCGTAGAGGAACTCCACGTTTTCCATAAAAGTAGTACAGTCACACCTGTAGCATTTGCTGAATGCGAGCTTGGCGCCCCATACTCAAGGGCCGTATACGCACTCAAAGTTATCCTGTGTAATGGAGGGGATTGGGGCCTGGGAAGACACCAATAGTCCTTGAAGAATCCGGAAACATATATCGAATACCCTAGGATATACACCATATCACGGACCAGGTCGAATGCTCCAAGGAAAGCTGGAATCGGTAGACAAAGCACATAAAAAGTATGCGATCCTAGAAGGGAAGTGTATGCAAAGAAAAAATCCCTGAACTTAGTTCTGTGCCTTGACTGCCATTCATATAAAGGCAGTGATTGATTGTTTGTAAATTGGATTAGAAACTCTCTCATCCTATACCTCATGGGAGACATTCTCTTCAAATACCTCTCCTTAGGATGATTACCTGGATGCCGCAATATATGTTTCTCTTGGAAATCCTTGGGGTTAGAGAAGCCCCTGGGCCTCAATGTCTCTTCAACTGTCATTCAGAATCTTCTATGATCCCGGGTGTTGCAGCAGCCAATCTAGAGTAGAATTATACAAGTTGAGTGTGAGTGACAATGACTATTATTCAGCTACCTTGAAGTAACTGTTGAGCTTATTTAGGTCTTATCTCTACAAATCTTCATTAAAACCCATATGACGGCCAGAGTTCAAGTAATCGATCTAACTATGGCGATGCTCAGAAGGTTGAAGAGGCGCGCGATCGTGGCTTAATCCAGGAACCATCGATCGAGAAAAAAAACTAAAAAATTACAATCATGGCTAACTCTAAACCTGCCTTTACTCCACTAGGAGATCTTTTGCCTTTGTCAATAAGTTTATAGCTTTAATGGCGTCGTATTGCTGTATCGCATTTGTAGGAAGTCCCAGCCACGAGATGTAAGAGTCGCTCGGCTCGCATGAACTGTTCAAGATGTTTAACAGATCTTGCTCATCCGAGGCACCCGAGGGCATTGATAGTCCCGGTAGAAGCTCACAAGGGCTACTGGGATCTTTAAGGAATTGTAAGGCCTCACTCGAAAATACTCGCGCACAAATATGCTGGACTACCAAAAGATCCTCATCATCATCAACTTTTCCTCCATAGATAATTCTGCCCAAAGTGTAATGAAGTTCGTCGCGATTAGGCAGAAGGTTGTCGCCCTTGATACGAGTCACAAGGTGCTTTAGATTATTCAGGGCACTCTCAAAATCGCATTCGTTAAAATCATATCTTTTTCTAAAGCCGATGGGGACCAAACGGTTCCGTGCGTCGAGCATTGCATGGAACAATGCTAGCAAGAACTTTAAGAAACTGAACATAGGCTTTCGAGCATTTCCTTCATATTTCACTGTAGAATCATTCCACAACTCTCGAGCCAATGTGATAATTTTGGGTGTTGTTTCGAAAACTTTCTTGAAGCCGGCTTGTAGCAGTGGTAGAGGTAATGGTTCGCCCCTTACATTGCATGTCATGAATATTTTATATTCTCTGCCATTGGATCCCTTACGCTTTGTAAGATTTTCGATCGTCTTAGCCAAAAATGACGTTACCCACGGCATTGACATCTGAATGTTTTGAAGTAACAACCATCCTCCCTCAGATATAGATCGATCAATCGCTTGCTCGGCGTAAATTTCATTCTCTCGAGAACCCAGAGAAATAACGGAAATCTTCTGGTGTTGTTTATTTGCTAGATGTATTATCTTGAAATCAGATTCGTTTTCAGAGGCGACGAGTATACAGTTTCTTTCGACTGATGAAGCCATACTCTCAAGCGTGTCTTCATTGGCAAACTCACAAGTTAAACTCTCAATAGCAGACATATACGATCGATTTGCTATTTGTTCCAACATTCCTCGGAGACCTTGTGAATAGGTTGAAATATCTTCAGGATCGTATATTCCGTCTTCCAAACCTTCCGATGCTAGTATTTTAAGAACTGACTGTAAAATATGGTTCACAGCCTTCATATTGCCACCAGAGTAAAACATCAAGCGAAAAAGAACAGCTAAAATAGTCTTGTAATCTTTTGACAAGTACGCTGAGAAAGCAGAGTAGACCCTCGCGTAACAATTCCAAGAAATTGTTTCAACCCTCGCCTCGACATTACAAGATTTTTGCCCTTCGATCAAGACCACTTCTAAGCAATCAATAAATAACCACAGCGGGAATTCGTAAAACCAATGTAACTCGCTAATTTTCCTAAGCAAATTGAACATTGACGAACAATGGTAGCCGAATACGGAGTAGGGAACTATCAAGTCGTTACCCTTCAGTATTGAGTCCTGAGTCTGCTGTAATTTCTCCTCGATGAGCTGCGATTCTCGTTTGATATTTTCGAGAGTTTTAATTAATCCATCGTTTTCAACAATGTTGGAATTTGAAGCATTGAGTTCTTGTAAAAGCTGATGTTCAAGCTTTTTCAGCTGAGCTTTATAAACACCATTGAGTTTAGTAAGTTCTTCGTTCTGCTCTTCGATTTTTGGAGCATCGCGTCTCAATGCCATTCTCACTGCTTGCGTTTCAATACTGACTCTATCAAGCGAAAAGTCTATCACACGTACCCAAGATTGCAGAAAATCCGGCACGGCAGATTTGGCATCGTTGGTGTGCAAGAACAACCTAAACTCTAAAGGAGCACTGAGCTCGAGCTCTCCAATTCGTACTGTACGGTGGCCATGTGATCTTTGATAGACATTGGTTATGAGGTTGCGCACAACGGGATCAAAATACTCGGAATTTTGTATAATGACAGCTCTACCGAATTTTACTGCATTCGTTATTTTCCTTAAGAAGCTATTATCGGTAAAACTCATGATTTCTAGCTGTGCTGCGCAACAATTTGCTAAAACTTGTAGAATTTTATTCTCTGGGTCTATGATGTAGGGTGTGACACTGGGTTCCAGTGTAAGTATCAGATTCTCCAGATAGAACTGCTCATCGGGTATTCCATTAGCAACCCATCGGGTTTCCAATTCAATGTCAAGGTTCTGAGTAACGAAAGAATAATTTCTGTCGTGTTCAATCAAGAATTCTTCAAGAACTACCTTCAATTCCTTTAAAGCACGCTTCCTCTTTTTCTCGTCAAGTAGTCCAGTGTAACTGTAGTAAACCGCGGATAAAATACAGTTACCATCTAGTTGAGCCATGTCCTCTCTATAACTATCAATGTTGCGTTGCCATCTCGATTTCTCTGATGACAAGCCTTCAATAAGGGCTTTCGAACGGCCAGATTTGCTCTTGATCTCCTCCATCCGCATTTTTATGGCTTCTGTATCTGCTACCACCATGCTGTATACATCTTTCGACTGATTAATACTCTCCTCTAGTTCGAAAATCATGTCTTCCGCGGCCGAAAGCTTTGCTTTCGCTAGTAGAGCGTCCTCTTCCAGTTCTTTTACTTCATTTTTCAGAGGGCTGACTATCTCAAGGAGTTCCGTGTATTTGATCTGAGCATGCACCCACTGATAAAGCGGTCCACAGGCCTTGCTAGCTCTGTGTACCTTCTCATAAGTGAAAGTAGGCGCTGTTAAAAAATCGTCTTCGATAATCTTTTTTAGTTCTTTTGAAAGCATCAGAGTAGCGTCAAAATGCACCATATCATAAATAAACTCATCAGACCGAATGAATTGCTGAATATCGCGCCAACTTGATGCTCTGTAACCTAATACCGAACAGACCGCATCCATTGTAATCTTCACGGCTGTTGGGGGATTGGTCATAGACCTAATTTCTGTAAGTTGCTGTTTCTTAATATTTTGCACGCCTCTTTGGGCTTCAAGCATAACCGGTTCAAAGGCATCCAGCTTTTGTTTAACTTCTACGCGTCTTTTAAATGCTTCACTCTCCCGTTGAACAAGGATGTTTTTGATCTCCATCGTGGCGTCTTTTTTTCGTTCAGCTTCATTTTTCTTAAGTAGCATTTCATCTAACGTTTGCTTTGCTATAAGCTCTTTGTCTCTAAGCTCTTCCGCCTTTGTTGATAGAAGTGAACTCATTTCCTTGGATGTATGAATAGCCTCATTAAGTTTGTTTATCCCGTTGCCAAAAAAGAGCTGTCTTTCACGCATGCTTGTTTTCTCCTTGTGATGTAGTACTCCAAATAGCCTTAGCGCATCTAAAAAAGCACCAAGCGAGTTAGCACATCCCAAGTTTCCCTTGAATTGTGTGTGAAACTTTAAAAGCGCACTCGTAATCCTGTCATTTCTATCATCAACGCTATTCAGTAACTCAAAGTGAGACATGTCATCTGGAGCCGCAGTGCTGGATTCTGGAGACACAGACTGAATGAACTCATTCGAAATCTGTCTCAAAACTGAAGTGGACCATGGACGCATCCAAATTATGACGCATCGGTTGAACATAGCTGGTGATGATATCAGTTTACTAGTATCTCGCGAGTCGCACATCGTGAACACAACATGAAGATTTCTGGAGATCTGCTTAATAAACCAGGTGTACAGCTCCTGCTCACTCTCCATGATGAGCCCAAGAGAGCTAGTTTTTTTGCGCAAGGACAGAATCAGAGCATCATATTGTTCTTCCTTAAACAGATCAGGTATGTCGCAATTTGCTAATAGAGTGTTCATTCTTTCCAAAAATGACGACTCCGAAACGCACGATTCATTTATGATCACACATACTCGCTCCTCATTCAAGGTGCACCGTTGAAGCACTTCCTTCAGAAACGCCTCAAAATCAGAAATACCATAGTTTCTGTGCAGAGCCGGTTCCATGACAGTATGACCGTTCAGCCAAGAAACAAATTTAACCATGGTCGTCTTTCCAGTTCTTTTGGGACCGATAAGCATTGCATGACCTTGTGGCTGCCTCAAAATTCGATCTATTCCAACGACTTGATCCACCGTATCTTCGTGGATAAGAAGCTCGTTCCCAGGCAGCTCTTCACCGAAAGCCCTTAAACGTTGCTTCAGGAAATCGGAGAGAGTGTCTTTTCCCACTAGCGAGTAATCGTTGGAGAGCCATGAAGAGAAAAGCAGATCACGAGCCTCTAGATACTGTATTCCATGGTCAGGAAAATGCTCCTCTAGGACACTTTTCATTAAAGAAAGGTATGCCTCCTCATCAATTTTGTTTACGAGTCTGTCCAGAAAAATTCTTTTAGCCTCATAGACCCAGACTCCCAATAGAATATCGAATTCCTGGGACAGCCCGCTCGTTATCGCTGTGTATAGTCCCCTGACCCATCTTGTCAGCTCTCTAGGGGTAAATATGTAATGAGCTTGTGTAGATGTGGTGAATAACTTTTTGCACTGAAGGTAAAAGGATACTGAAGCTCTAGAGAACGCTTTCGAGTGAAGTTGCAGGTGTGGGACTAATTGCAAAGTGGCTCCATATAGAGCCTCATAAATGACAATTAATGATTGCTCGGATGGATGATCAATCAACAAGATCGGGGTATGACGTAAAAATCTGGGCGAAAGCAGTGCTCTTCCGGAGTCGGTCGAGGGGTTACAAGCACCTGCAATCTGAATCCGCTCTATATTTGTCCATCTATTGTCATGAGGCCTCCAAAAACCGTTCTTTTCGACTAAGAGTCTCAAGAACAAAATGACACTTTGTGAACCGTATTTGTCTAGCTGCAGTAAATTAATTTCATCACAAAATAAAACCACGGTCATACTGGGTGACCTAGGACAAAACGTCAAACCTTTTGGGCCATCAATGTACATTGTATGTCGTTTGAGGGAATCAAGGATATTCGCGATTGTAGTGTCTTTCGAAAAATTCATCCCAACAGTTTGATAATTTCTTAATGTTTGAATGACGTTGTTCAAAATCATTGTCTTTCCGGAACCAGGAGGACCACATAATATAGGACTTTGCCCTGACTCTAGAAGCTCGACTAAATACATTTTGTGCTTCAGAGTGTCCAGAGTTTGAATAAAAAGGTCCGGCTTGTTGACGTCATCTGACCTGAGGCTACTCGGCTTTAGAAAACTTTGAACAGACACTGGTTCTATTGCATCCTTGGATATGCACAGTGATTCTGGGCTTGAAATACTTTTTGATGCTCGGAAATAAGTTTCAAATTTGTTGTAGATACATTTTGCAATTTCCCTTCTGTCATTTGATCCAGCATCTGATGCCATGGTATTAATCAAAGTATTGTATATTTTGATCAGTAGGAAATCACGGCGCTTTTCTTCAGAGGCATGCAAGAGTAAGCTGTAAAAACTCCTTAGGCTATGTGCGATAATTTTCGAGAATGCGGCCATCGCTCTGAATGGATCGTAATCCAAAGCATGTTTGAATACATTAGCGATGCTGGAAATACCATGTATTTGCGCTGGATTCAAAATCTCCTTTAAAATGAGATGAATATTTTGAGTAAACTCTCTTGAGACTCCTAAGCAATTTTGACTTTCTAGTATTTTTGCTAACATGGAGTGTAGTTGCTCATGTTCTTTGTACAGGGGCTCAGGTAACCATACAACAGCGCAACGAGTGATAGTCGCAGGTGTCGCGTAATCCACATTGGGAGCCTCAAATAAGATTCGTACTTTTTCTGGTATTGCTAGACGTTCGCCTGTTGGTAAAGTGAGTATCTTGTTGTCATCTAGTGCACTGTTGAGAGCCTCGGTGTATTCAGGATCCAAATCACTATCAAAAATAATCCACACCGTAGCATTTTCAAAGATGCCGCTCAAATCATTGTTTACCTCGCGAAGTATTCTGGTAAATACACCATCTTTCCACTCCAAAGTTGCTTTGTTTAGTTCTCCGTAGAGAGAATCTTTTGACAGCGTCTTAGTGTCTATGATATACGAATAGCTTTTTAAACCAGTGAGCCTCTTCAAGGTTTCCAGAGTGGCTTTCCATACAGCTGTCTTACCAAATCCTGCTCTTCCCATCAAAATAGTAGCTTGGTGGCAACCTTGGATGTTGAACAGTTGAGTGCACTTCTTGATGAAATTATTAGTCGCTTCTAAAAAACAGTCCTTACAGGTCTCTTGGAGCTTTTTGATGAACTCATGAACACGGATCGTCAACTTCTGAGGTGCGAAGAGCTTGCAATGATTAGATATGAAAATCTGCTCGTCGGCTATGCTGAGAGAAGGAAGAATAATCCGACAAATGCTCTCTGATAATAGATTCTCCTCATTCGCGCTGGATTCCTTTTCATTTATCAGTTTACTACAGGTTGCTAGAACTTTCTTAAATGATCGTAGACCAAAGTCATAATGCTTTTCTGAAGTGCATTCTTTCTGCAAGCTGTTAAAAAACAACACCAGTTTTTGACTCAGATTTTCGGCATCGCGAAGACCCATCATTTGGATTAAAGACCTAGATATAGTCTCTTTTTCAGCCTTTTGCACAGAAAATTCTCGAAATCTCTTCTTTAAGTTCTCGGGTAAAATAGATCTTCCTTTATAGCCCGGGTTGAGCGTGATGAAGAAGGCAGTATCTCTATTGAGTGGAATTAAGCTGTTCATAACATGAACGCTATCTAAACCTTTTAATAAGGCCGACTGTATTTTCTCGACATGCCCTGTTAAAGAGCTCAACGTAGCCTCATCCATTCGGTTCATTTCATCAAAACAACCCCACGCGCCAACTTGAGCAATGCCTGATAGGAGTCTGGTCATAGCCTGAAAATCAAAGGCGTCATCACAATTAAAAACAAAAATCATCCGACCGAGATTTTGGGATAAAGCTTTTATTGTTTCAGTTTTACCAGTACCAGCTGGTCCAAATAAGCATCCGCCATATTTCTGAGATAAGGCCTCCCCCAGCGCTGTAAAACACTTTTCTAAGGTCGGAGTGTATATCAATCTTTCCGGGACTCCGATGTAACAAAATCCGTAGCTGAACTCTCGACCACCCTGGATCAAAGCTACTTTGTTGTGTATGTCTGGTTCCTTCTCTCGAAAATAAAATTTTTGTGTTTGATCCCACATGAGTTCAACCAAGGACTCGTTAGAACTATTGCATAACTTGGTGACAACAGAGACTCCATGGATAATCTCAATAATCAGCGATCGAAATTTAAGCCTATTATGCTCCCACTGGCACTTATTAAGGTTTATTAGAAGGTAGCTGAGGGTTTGCTCCATCCATTTCTTAACACCAAAGTACTCTTTTTCTCGTATACTTCGTTCGACTTCCCGGGTCCATAGCACTTGCCAAGTAAGGAGAAGAACCTGAAATGAGTGAAAGTCTACTAAGTTTGTGAATCCAACTCCTTCAGAGATGCTCTTGAGGCAGCAAAGAACATCTTTCCAGAGGGTGCTCTTGATCTCTGATTCCAACCAATCCAGCCAAATCCCGGGTTCCGAACCTTTCTCGATGATAATCGATGTATCCAAGGTTAGCATTTCTCCTTCGACAGAGCATATTCCACTAATCGTAGACCCTTTGAATTGAAGGCTCTCAATACTTCCGAACAATTGGCGCATAAATCTAGACACTTGGGCTAAATCACTTCCCGCACCCAACAATTTTAAGAGATCGCTGTTACCCATGAAATAGAACCTCGGAAAGATTCTTCTCTGTTGTTCTAGGTACGAATTTAGTGATATTCTGATTGTCTCAAGTTTACGGCGGACATTCTCGAAAGCCAACTTCGCACTCGGAAGAGAGACAATATCAATCACACTATGCTTCTCAAACACTCGAGAGGAGATTGAATGAAAGTCATTAGTGACATTTCGAAAGGCGGTGGCCTCATGAGGTAACAAGGTTGATAGCTCGCTATTATCGCCCACGACACTATACAAATCAAGCCAGTGGAACTGTGCTTCCATCCAGTGGAGTTGGATTCCCAAAAAGGCCGTAAGCTTTGACTCAAGTTCCACACAGTCATACTCCAAAAACTTGAAACCAATGGAGCCTCTCATGGAAATTAGCTCTTCTAAATCCTCAGAACATGCCTGTTGAATGGAAGACCAGTCTTGCACTAGCTCGATCCCAGTCGAGTGTTTAAAAGTTTTGAACTTCTTGTTACTCCAGTAGGTGCGCATTCTACCAAGAGCTTGCTCCAACATAGCCTCCCTTTGGGCGCCGTAAATAATATCTTTCACATAGATATTATCTGATTGCATATCAATTGCCATGATATCATCTAAAGAAAATGTAAGTGATTCCAACACAGAAAGGGAAGGTATACCACGGGTACTCTTAGCAAACACGGCTTTCCAATGCCTTGGTTTCATACATACCTCATTCATTTCTTTTAGGATTCCAATTGAGTATGCCAGCTTTCGCACTGTATTCGCTAGCTCTTCCATTCCTCTGAACTCGTGATAATATTCAGGAAGTTTCTTTATTGTTTCGGTAAGGGTTGTTACTTCCTCGGATATAGCAGAAATATCGACACAGGACCATTTCTGTTGCAGCACATAATTAACTCCATCTCGAACATTTCTGAGCTTTCGGCAAGTGAGTGTTAGCTCGTGAACCTCGAATGACACTTCATTTAGTCTTTCTTCTATTTCTATGGGGCAATGTAGGGTTTCTGAGCAAAAAGATACTAAGCGCATCTCATCTCGCACATTAGCAAATGAGGTTGTAAAACTCTCAAAAACCTCCAATGCTTTTTCGGGAGATATCTTGGTAATACTCGCTCTCTTGATTTTCCAGTCTTGCAATATCAGATTGGCACAACGTTCAATTTCTCTCACCTTCATCACCAAAGTATTGGTTATATATTCCCTTTTAGTTTCGAACAGGACTTCTTTCCTGCGAAGACAATCGTAGGCAACGCTTATATCATGCTCTAGCTGGCCAGTGTATATGTAGCTTGAAGGCAATTCCAGTCGGCTTTGCAGAAAGAGAGGTTCGCACAAAGACAAAATCTTCATAAACTGATTTCGTTCATTAGCGCTTGTTTTCATTCTTTGAACAGCAATAAGCAACGAGTATAAGCGCTCAAAAGAAGAGGACTCAGGGATGTACTTTTCCAAAGATTCTAGATCACTTTTCACTTCGGAGATCAATTTAGTCGTGGCGTCCATACAAAGATTGAGTAAGAAGTCGGCCAAAACACCTTGCCAATAATCTATTTTCTCTTGGCTTTGCATAAATGAACTGTCAATTTTAACCACGAGAAGTTTACTCGAAACCTCGGTTTCCTGAACACCTTCTATAACATTGCGCATGTGCATTAGCTCCCGAAGAAACCTGTAACAAACAGCAATATCGCCACCGATAGTATTGTGAAGGTCTGATTTGCGTAACAGCCATAGTCCCTCTATCATTTTCAATTCTCTGAGACGCCTCATCGCTGCTTGATATTGTACTTCAATTTTACTCAGTACACTGCTCACCGTTTCAGCAAGTGGTGTTACGAAGTTGAAAAATGTGGGCATGTCAGCAGTGGAGCCATTGAGAGAGATATGCCGTTGTCTGACAACTACTGACACAATTCTTTCGAGTTCTGTTATCCAGGCAGATTTGATCTTGTTCAACTCTGGATAGAACTCTCCCTTGATTTCCTTCAAGGTTACGAACAATGTCTCACAGCCAAGCTCCATGCCCTCTAGCTCTTCCCGGGCTTTGATCAGAATAATCTCCTCGATGTGTTTGTTGAGAAATAAGACCAAGCAGTTCGTATCCGCGAGCTGAAAAGCATTGAATCCCGAAAGAACAGTTTGAATGGATTCTATTCCGTTGGAGATATGTTGCCTGTCGTAAGGTAGGTTTTTCAAGGTTTCAAATGCCTTTGCTAAATTTTCTTCGCCTTCTTCCAGTGCATCGTATTTTTCGAGAACCAAGTTCACGGCCGTCTCCAGGTTCTTCGTGTATATGGGGAGGCCTTCAGCATGCCCTCCTGTGCATTGATCTGACCTTAACCAGACTTCAAACATGGCTGCTTCGATTGAATCCCAAACAGCCTCAATATCTTTCTTGAGCAGCAAAGATGTGTAAGCCCGATTATCAAGCCCATTTGCAACGGACATAAAAGTTTGAAGTAGTTCAAGTATAGCTGAGGCATGGCATTGAATTTCTCCATACTTCAGAGCAGTACGGACAATACTCGCTGGAATGTCAAACCCCATGGAACCCAAGCTTCGCACTTCGTTGAAAACGGATCCCAGAGAAAAATCAAAATTTACCGAGAGCTCTAAGTGGTTGTGGTGATGATCAACAGTTTTCAACATCGGAGTTTTAAGTTTTTCTAGGTTCATTTGCAATGCTCTATCTTTCCAATTGTTGAAGATATCTCTACAATCAGTTCTTCGCATCAAATCACTAATTTTTGAGGACAATCCTTTGCCTTCATGCAGCGCCTCCCAATTATGCCCGAGGAGGATAGCAGAGCGTTCTCTTAGTATCAGGACACGTTTACTAATCTGCATACATTGAAGTATCAGTGCAGTAATTGAAGTCAGCCCTTTCAGCAGTAACGCTTCTTTGACCTGGGACATCTCTTCCAATTTGGTGTCGAGAAAAGACACTTCATTTTTGACCGTTGTAAGAAGAGCCTCTTGACAATCCCGCATCACCAATCTCAATTTGGGATGAAGTTGCATGAGTGGAGAAAATATATGGTATTGATTGATCATCTCCTCCGACCTACTGCTGTTGTACATCGCTGTAGTCCACACATTGGTTAGCTTCTCTTCCAATGCCGCTAGCCGCTGGTTGTATAAAGCCTCTTCTTCACCCCAACCTTTAATCTGTCTGTTACTCAAGCTCTTAATTGGCAGAAACAAATTTTCCAGATCCTGGAGGTAACCATCATAGTGGATTGCCTCCAAGGAAGCACGTAAGGTTGCGTGCCGCCTGCGAAAATCTGAGATATGTCTTAATGACTCCTCTAATTCCTCCGTGTTCGGCTTGATATCTATGGCGACACTAAGGGGCAGCCCTCGTCTCCGTACAACTTCCCGCAATTGTAGTTTATTTTCCTGTACTATGTCATTCCACTTAAAAAGAGCATTGCGCAGTAGAGCTTTGTGCTTCACAAATGTTCTATCACTGGAAGTAAAGAAGTTAGGTGCTACACTCAACAGTTTTTCCTGCATTTCTTGAGAGATTTTGCCCACGAAAAGCGCAAACCTTTCCTCCGGGAAATTGGTGAATCTGAACTTCTTCAGCTGAGATGCAATAAGCTCCATGCTTTTCAATACATCATTCAAATCTTCAGCCGTAGTAATAGTGTCCAGTGGTATTGACGATACAAACCGCTTGCAGTTGCTGACGACTTCTAGCTTTTCAGCAACTTCTCTATCAGCCACAAAATCTGACGTGGAACTGAACCTTCCTGCAACCACCAAAACGGATATCGTAATTTGTATCTCAGGCGAGTGAAGCTGTTCAGACAGGGATACCAGCGCTTTCTGGAAATTGGTCCAATGCAAAACTTCATCATTAGCGGTTCCATCTCTGATGTTTCGATCAAATCCACAGAGCTCTCTTGATAGCACCAGCCATCGGTCTGCTGTTCTTTGTAAAAGATCTATGAAATTGGAGTCTTTCAAGAGCTCAGGATCCAAATTATCCGCCTGTTTTCCTTCCATCACAAGTCCCCGGATCCTTGAATGGGCCAGCCCGACAATTTCTGGCGTGCATACCGTATGTTGAAAGTTGTGCAAGATATGTGAGATATCCTTGAGCTTGTTCTTTGTCACTTTGAGAGCGGCTGATGACTCGGGTAGGGATTCCTTCTGTATCAAGAGGTCAACGACAGTTGGGAGACCCGCATCTATCAAAGACCTGAGAGATTCCATTAAATGCTTGTCGGAGATCCACATCACGGTAATCTGGGAGTTCATTGGTACCTCACAGTTGATTAATTGTCTATTTTTCAGCACTAACAAAGTGGAATGCGGCTCATCTCCCACAAAACCATCGGCCCCCAGACGAATTTCATTAGACCCGCCCATCAGGCGTAATAAAAGCGTGCTCCTGTGCTCATTAGACAGGAACTCACCTACCTCACCCTCCCAACGGGCGCTAAACTCTTCCACTAGCCCCAGACGTCCAGCGTCATCGAAACTACAAGACCATCCAATAAGTCCCACGCAGTATCGGGCAAACTCACGTACTACACGCCTAGTCTCATCATTCATAGCTCTGTTGTCTCTGTGTTTCTCCTTTGTTTATCATTCCGGTGGTCGACTGTTGATGTAAACAAAAGGGTTCCCTTCGTTGGTTGTGAGTAGTATTCAAGACTGGGGTCGTCATATAAAGCTCTCAACTAGATGAAGGAGGTGAACAACCACCCACCAGCTGGATAAGCAATCAGTGAGGTAGCTGGAGGTACCAGCGATGGCAGATGATGATATGGGCTTAACTTCAAGCGCGGAACAAAGAAGTGAATTTTCAGGCGAGATGATACGCGAAGAGTCTGCGTTTACGACGTCGTCCACGTTGGAAGAGAAAAGCGTCCAGAGGTTGCCTACGGCTTTTGCTAGGACGCTGTCGTCCATACCGAGCTATGCACAGGCCAGGAGGAACAACAAGGCGCCAGACTCACATTTGAAATTCGTAGTTGTGGGCGACGGCGGAGTAGGAAAGACATGTTTGTTGATCTCGTACGTGCAGAGGAAATTTCCAACCGAGTACGTCCCTACTGTTTTTGAAAACTATGTTACAAAGATCGAGGGTCCAAGAAACATGACCATAGAGCTGGCTTTATGGGATACTGCTGGGCAGGAAGAGTACAATCGTCTCAGGCCTCTCTCGTACGCCGAAGTGGACATCCTGATGGTTTGTTATGCGGTTGACAATAAGACGTCTCTGCAGAACGTAAATGACCTGTGGATCCCAGAAGTAAAGCACTTCTGTCCCGATGTGCCCATCATGCTTATCGGATTGAAATCCGACCTCTACGCGCGGGACAACATTGATGACCTCGTGGATCCGAGACAGGCAGAATCTACTGCCAAAAGTCTCGGAGCATTTGTACATGTCCAATGTTCTGCCAAATTAAGAAGTGACATTGACGCCGTTTTCAACGTGGCCCTCACCACAGCTCTGCGAGACGTACTCTCCCAGCCCAACGAAGTGGCTCCAATTATAAAGAATCCGTTTAAAAGAAAGTCCGTTCAAGCTAAGACCAAAGGTAGTAAAAAAGACAAGAAAACCCCCAGCCGCTTTGGCTGCACAGTACTATAGTATACACCATAGAGCCCTGATACACATGATGTACCCATAACTTATAACTTATTAAGAGCTTGTCTGACTTGTTCATCCTCGGCGGGTAACCCAGTTCCTAAAATTTTTCAGTCAACAGGCATCTTTGATCTCATCGCTAGTTGAAGGGAGATGGCCCATTGGATGTGCGTGCGATTGCATGTTCAAGCGGATCGTTGTTGCCTTATCTGCAGTACAGTTCCAGAGTCAGTTTCGAAGATCTTTGTGTGGGCCAATGACAACTGTAAGTGCTAATGAAGCGACCAAACGGGCGACATCGGAATGGCCCCAGCCCAAGAGGCTCAAGAAGCCTAAATTGAGAAAATACAAGGCCAAGAAAGTAGATGCGACATCACCTCTTGGTGTGCTGCAGTTTGAGATCGAGGAATTGGTGCGGGAAAAGGGGTGGACCCAAGACGTTATCAAAAACAATGTTAGTGCGATCTTGAACGACAGCTCCAGGGAAGGGCCAGTGGCTACCGCATACCATCGTGAGGTTCAGGGCGTGGAAGTGCTGAAAATCGTGTCCAATGGTGACGGATTAGGAGTCATCGATAATCCTGTTGAAGAGGGCAAGAAGCAAGTAGTCGTGATACCGTTTGGGCTTCCCGGAGACGTTGTGGATATTAAAGTGTTCAAGACTCACCCGCTCTATGTAGAAAGCGATCTGCTCAGCGTCAGGGAAAAGAGTGATATGAGGAACGATGAACTAATCAAATGTAAATATTTCGGCAAGTGTTCTGGCTGCCAATTCCAATTCCTGCATTATGATGACCAATTGGAGCTGAAACGGAACACAATCTCTAGGGCTTTCCAGCATTTTGCGCCCCGACTTTGCGCGGAAGGCCTGCTTCCGGAAGTTGGCAAGACAATAGGATCGCCCATCCACTACAACTATAGAACAAAACTAACGCCTCATTTTGACGTTCCCAGGAAAGTGACTGAGATGGAGACCAGACCCCCACTAGGATTTGGCCAAAAAGGCCGTCCCAAATGGAGAACTGATACTGTGGAAGTAGGCGGCAATGCGTCCATTCTCGACATCGAAGAGTGCCCGATTGGGACGCCAATTGTCAATACCGGTATGCATAACGAAAGACGTCGGTTCGAGAGCGATTTCTCAAAATACAAGAAGGGCGCCACCATACTGCTCAGGGAAAATACAACTGTGCTAGAACTTGGCCAGGAACCTACCGACGAGTTAATCAAAGACGGCTCCCAACATTCAGCTGGCAAGACTTCACTGCTGGTGACCACTGATAAAGAAAACCATAAGAAACTAGTCAAGACATGCGTAACAAAAACCAGACAAGTGGTGACAGAATACATCGACGGCTATACTTTCCAGTTTAGCGCGGGGGAGTTCTTCCAGAACAACAACTCCATTCTGCCACTGGTGACGAAGTACGTGCGTGACAACCTACAAATACCGAACTCCAAGCCGGGGGCTGAACACAACCTCGTGGATGCATACTGTGGCTCAGGGCTGTTTAGTATCTGCAGCTCCAAAGGTGTCACAAAAGTCATAGGTGTTGAGATTTCCGCTGACAGTGTCTCGTTTGCTGAGAGGAACGCCAGCTCCAACGGTGTCGAGAATTGTCGTTTTATCGTCGGAAAGGCCGAGCGACTCTTTGAATCCATCGACACACCAAGTGACAGGACTTCAGTGGTTCTGGACCCTCCAAGAAAGGGTTGTGACGAACCTTTCTTGAAGCAATTGGCAGAATACCGTCCGGCCAAGATTGTTTACATTTCCTGTAATGTGCACTCACAGGCCAGAGATGTCGAGTATTTTCTCAAGGATACCCCCAACGGTAAGGACTACAAAGTGGAAAGTCTCAGGGGCTTCGACTTCTTCCCACAAACCCATCACGTTGAAGGCGTATGTGTTCTAACCAGAGTATAACAGACCCTGTTCAATGTACCTATATAACTTGCGACTGTAATTGCTTTAAAACCCTTACATCCTGCATCTTACATCTCTACACCCTCCAAACAGTCTCAAAATAATTATCAACACTTTTTTTCTTCACGCGTTTCCACTCTTTATGGTGGAACTTTGACGTTAACAGCCTGAGGATGGATGAAAAACTAGTGATCATCACGCAGACGCTGCTATTGAACAGGCTTTATTTGTGTTGACGTTCAAAGGACCTCACGTAACATAGTACAAAGTCAATCAAGAAGCCAAGATGGAAAACGACAAGGGTCAATTAGTATGTTTAGGATAGATGGGAAACGAGCAAACCGCAGGGTCATCACACGAGATATAGGGGAAAGATATGAGCGTTCTACAGATACGATTTAGCCAAAGACGCTCGGGGAAGAGAATATAAGTGTTATTCAAGAGATTATGTGGATTGACATGTGTTTGAATGTGCCTGTGCCCTCGCGCGAAAAGATTTAGAAGGAACTGATACTAACAGTGGTGTTTTTTTACTTTTAGGTCGAACTTTACGTTCCAAGAAAGTGTTCTGCTACCAACAGAATTATTAAGGCCAAGGACCACGCTTCCGTTCAAATTAACGTTGCCAAGGTTGACGAGGAAGGTCGTGCTATCCCAGGTGAGTACATCACTTACGCTTTGTCCGGTTACGTCAGAGCCAGGGGTGAAAGTGACGACTCTTTGAACCGTTTGGCTCAAAACGACGGTTTGTTGAAGAACGTCTGGTCTTACTCCCGTTAAGATGGAGTACTTGTAGTTCTAGGTACGTAAAACTATAATATAACCTTGTTACCATTGCACGCAGAAAATTCACCTCTAATGTTTGCTGCCGACCTGGTGGCTTACTGCTTCTGGTGGCTTACTGGCTCCAGTTTTGTCCCGATGCGATTTACTGTGACTATGGCGCCAGGGCCCAAATCTTGGTTAGAGATTCGCCTGGGAGAATCCACGAGGGACTTACAACGTACTAACGCACGAAGGTGCCAGGGCGAGTCGACCAGTTCCTCCACCTAGAGCACAGGAAATGGAAGACCCACCACTTGCCATCAAATGCTCAGATACCTGAGCATATGTTCTTTGCTGCGCTGAACCGAGGCGCACTTTATAGCTATATACTTTTGGCGGAGTTGAGTCTAGGATGAGTATTTTGAATCAATGGGATTGAGCAAGCCCATAGGAAATAGTCCTCTTTTTATACCTTCCGAAGTTCCAAACCAACCTCAACAGGTACCGGATCTGTCACCAGATCTGAAACACACTCAATAGCGAACACTGAATGCGGAGTACCACGCACCCTCCATAATAAGTGTTTCATGCTGTTTCAAAACCCAAGAAAGTTGTATAAAGGACTAAGACCGTCGTTTGTGTTTCATCTGAAACACTCTCCACTTCTCGTCATGCTCGGACTTGGTCTTTGTGAGAACTTTTGTACTATCTTTGGGATCTAGGCTCGCACAATAACGTAGGTGTCCTTGTCCTTCCGCAAGCTTTCTGAGGTTTTGGCTCTAACACTGGCATGCAACAGAGCTCAGAAGGGCGATATCTTGAACGAATGTTCTTGTTCGTTTTTTCCCACTGATGCCCTCTGTTGATATTCTGTAACTCCGTGATCTTGTGAAACAATCGTTTAGAGAACTCCCTTCAATAAGGGCTCTGTGACATTTCGCTCTATTGAAGTGACGAATTTGAACACCTGTGGCTTCATGCACCTTGTTCGAGTTGTAGTGTTTCTCTCATTGACGTTATCGCCAATGCGTTCTTAGAAACCATTAGCTATGATTAGCAAGGCTCAGTATTTGGGCCACGCGGATAAGGTGCCAGCCGAACAGGATACTAGTGGTTCTGCTCAATTGTTAAGCATGCTGAAAAATCACAAACCCAATGATAGGCAGAATGCCCTCGGCTCACAAGAGATCGAATCCCAATCCGCCTCGGCTGATCTTTTGAACATACTTCAACGCCAATCGGTTTCTGATAATCAAGGTTGTATCGGTACGGGATTTGCTTCTCCACAGCAACACATTATCGCAGACTCCTTCAACAGTACTAATGGATCGACGCAGCCAGCGTCTAACGAGCTACTGAGTATTCTGCATAGGAATAGATGAACATGGATGAATTTATTCAGAGCCGAAAAATTGTAATATGTATATACTTAAGTGCAACTGTACTTCTTGTGGGTAACGATATCTCTATTTACTAATTGTCATCTGTCAATTCAAAATTATCTAATATCGTCTGCAGTTCCTGTTTATCGTTTCGTGGCCATACGATATTTCTGTTCTTCATTCTATTCATATTGATCACACAACCGTATCATAAGGGCGCATCCACGCCATCTTGAAATACGCGGTCCCTCAATTTTCTGTACTCTATTACTTCGGCACCTAATTCCGAGTTCCTCCACCTGTTAAAGAGTTCAGCTTCATCGGCAGTTTCGATAGGATGGCTGTCGCTCACTGTAATCGATTTGAGCCAGCTGGAGGCATCCGAGTGAAGGTTTTTACGACAAATCGAGCATGGCTGTGAGGTCAAGACTTTTGGTTCTGCCAATTTATATGCGGTCCTGACAACGGTGGAAATCACATTGGAGTAGCTGGCCTCGACGTCGTCAAAGTACTTTCTTGCAATCTCATTAATACTCATATTTTTGATCAATTTCGTGGGCTGTTCCTTTCTGCCTTTCTTATTCACCAGTAGAGTATCCTGAGCCATATAATCTACCAGAAAGACATCCAATTCTTTGGTATAACAATAGGCGTCTACTTCAGAGAGCAATACATCCTTCAAAGGAAACATATTCTTGAATTTTCCCTCATAGAGCGGATCGATCTCCGTATCACTGAGTAATGACGCTATTTGAGAGCCCCTGCCTTTGACAATCGAAGATATCGTTGCGTCCGCAAGTTTTGTCATTGAATGTCCCCAAAGGATCGCTTTGTGGTTACGCTGATAAGCATACTTCTTTATCAGATGCCTCTGGATAAACGTCAAGAGGTCTTGGCGGGATGATTTATCGGGACATTTAGACAACAGTTCTTCAACCGTGTAGTGATGGGAAGGATCCAGCAGACCTTCTATCGATTTGGATAGGAAGTCCTGGTCACTTAGAAGGATAGTTTGCAATTCGTTATTGCATTCTTCATAGAAGGCCTCAACCGAGATAAAGTGAAAACTTACGTACGAAGAACGATCTTCTTCTTTCCGAAAGCACACCAGTACGTCTATGTAAAACCCAGTGTTTCCTCTCTGCGTCTGCTTCTGCTCTGTCAATGTATCGTTCAAGATATCGAGCATCACGAGAGATTCGGAGAAACGCTAAGATGGCTATCAGGAGTAACAAACATACACATCAAGAAGTGGACAATTGAGGAATGTCTAAGCCCAAAAATGCTGTGGCTACTTTGCTTTACACGACTGATTATCTTCCAGGAGTGTTTACTCTGGGGTATCAACTGAACAAGATCCTTAGAGGCAGGAAGGGGTTCGCGACATGTTTGGTCATCTCGAGAGATTTGTACAATAACACTATAAGCGAGCTGACCAAGGGTTTACTGCAAAAGCTTTATGACTGTATTTATGAAGTTGACCCCTTGGATGGCCAAGATGTCAGCGCAAGGAGAAATGCTACGAATTTAGAGTTGCTCGGCAGGTCGGAGCTATCGTTCACACTTATCAAGGCTAGGTTATGGGAGTTGACCCAGTATGAACAGGTTTTGTATCTGGATGGAGATACTCTTCCACTGAATGAGGAATTTTTGGATATTTTTGATCTGCTCCCCCAGCAAAAGAGTAGCCAAATCGGTGGAGCCCCCGATATTGGCTGGCCTGATATGTTTAATAGTGGAGTGCTCATGCTCTCGCCAGACAAGTCATTAGCATCCAGGTTGCAGAGGTTTATTGCAGAGAAAGCGTCAATTGATGGCGCGGATCAAGGAATCTTCAACCAATTCTTTAACCCCTACTGTGCTTCAAGTTCGGGCCAGAGCCCCTCCGCGTATGAATGGGTCAGATTGCCATTCATATACAACGTAACGATACCCAATAACGGCTACCAGAGCTCGCCGGCGTTGAAGTATTTCAGGTCACAAGTCAAGCTGGTTCACTTCATCGGTGAGAACAAACCCTGGAAAGGTTGGCTCCGCAACGACAGCAACGCGTATTTCACACAATGGAATAAGCTGTACCGTGAGTTCCAGCAAGAGTATGGACTACTGAGGTTTTTTGAAGAATTGAGCCTAGAACCGCAGGCCGCTCCCTGTGATGCCGCGGATACCACAGAGAAAGAAGAATCAGCAGTCGTGGACTGGGAGCAGCTAAATCAGAGGATGATGGCTAATGATCCCAAAAGAGACGACGTCCACCAAGACAGGCCCACAAGTAGCCCGCCTGAGAGAGTGTTTCCAAGTGCCGCGGCAGTAGAGCTGACTCCGCGGACGAGTCCTGGTGAAGTAGTCACGAAAGGCAATCCCTGGAAGCCTGCACATGGTGATTCCTCATTCAGTCCCTCAAACCAGGTTGAGCGTGTTTTCCCCGCTACTGATGAGGCCTTCCAACTGGACGACGCATGCGACCGCGTGCTACAGCCGCACAGCGATGAACCGACCCGCGAGATTGCAATGTCCTCAGAGGTCCCAGTCGCGGTCCCACAACCAGATTCCGCCCACTCCGATGTAGAAAGAGTGTTCCCCAACGAATCAGTAGAGGACCTGGTGAGACCCGGTCCAGTCAAAGAGCAAGAAACCCCCCGTTCAGCCGACTGTACGAGTCCGCCTTCAGCCACATCCAAGATTGGTCGAGTACTAGAAATGATAAAAGAAGAATCAGAAGAAACTTCAATGCCCGAGCCGATCTTCGACTGGGAACGGACAAACTACATCCAGGAAGTCGAGAGAATATTCCCTGACTAAATGAGATACGTTCTACGCAACCACGCAAGCCACAGAATGCGCACAATCCAGCTTAGCTGACTATGATCCGTCCTATCGATCATCTCATCCATATCTATTACTATCCAAGCTTATTACTTTCGAGTGTTGATCATTTCTTACGTGATGAGAACTCGTTGGCTGTGACTGAAAAATTTTCTTACTGGGAAGGATGGCCTGAAGGATCTAATAGAGGATGAGCTACACAACTGGGAGAATAATACTATTGAACACTATCCTCTTTCTTTGCTCATAAAGGTCAAACCTATTCCAGGTAGATCAGAATAATACAGGAAACTACTACCGAGTGCAATATGTCTGAAGGTATCACTGAAGTTGAAGAATCGCAAATTCAAACCAACTATGATAAGGTTGTCTACAAGTTCGATGACATGAACTTGAAGAACGAGTTGTTGAGAGGTGTTTTCGGTTACGGTTTCGAAGATCCATCTGCTATTCAACAGCGTGCTATCTTGCCTATTGTTGAAGGTCACGATGTCTTGGCACAGGCTCAATCCGGTACCGGTAAGACTGGTACTTTCTCCATTGCAGCTTTGCAAAGAATCGACAGCTCTTTGAAGACTCCACAAGCTTTGATCTTGGCCCCAACCAGAGAATTGGCTTTGCAAATTCAAAAGGTTGTTATTGCCTTGGCCTTCCACATGGACGTCAAAGTTCACGCCTGTATCGGTGGTACTTCTTTCCAAGAAGATGCTGAAGGTTTGAGAGACGCCCAGATCGTCGTTGGTACCCCAGGCCGTGTCTTCGACAACATCCAAAGACGTAAGTTCAAGACTGACAACATCAAGATGTTCATTCTAGATGAAGCGGATGAAATGTTGTCTTCTGGGTTCAAGGAGCAAATCTACCAAATTTTCACTCTACTTCCACCAACCACCCAGGTTGTCTTGTTGTCCGCTACCATGCCAAAGGACGTTTTGGAAGTCACAACCAAGTTCATGAGAAACCCAGTCAGAATCTTGGTCAAGAAGGACGAGTTGACTTTGGAAGGTATCCAGCAATTCTACATCAACGTCGAACAAGAGGTGTACAAGTACGACTGTTTGACTGACTTGTACGACTCTATCTCCGTTACACAGGCTGTTATCTTCTGTAACACCAGAAGAAAGGTCGAGGAATTGACTCAAAAATTGAAGGGCGACAACTTCACCGTCTCTTCTATCTACTCTGACTTGCCACAGCAAGAAAGAGACATCATCATGAAGGAGTTCAGAAGTGGTTCTTCTAGAATCTTGATCTCCACCGATCTGTTGGCCAGAGGTATCGATGTCCAACAAGTCTCTTTGGTTATCAACTACGACTTGCCAACCAACAAGGAGAACTACATCCACAGAATTGGTAGAGGTGGTCGTTTCGGTAGAAAGGGTGTTGCCATCAACTTTGTCACCAACGAAGACGTTGGTGCTATGAGAGAGTTGGAGACTTTCTACTCCACTCAAATTGAAGAATTGCCATCCAACATTGCTGAATTGTTCACTTAAGGAAATAGAATTGTCTTTAATCAACATTGAAAATGTGCCTTTTCTAATCTAAGCGCTTAGCCATATCCGGACTCCTGGACGGTGAAAGTATATACATTTCAAGCTATGCAAAGTTTTAAATCATCGTATTGTAACTAATTTCGTTGTGACTTGTTGTCGCTGTAGCCTCTGTTTTTTTTTTTTTTTCATCAACCTCATCGCTTAAAGTTCTAACAAAATTGCCTGAGTGTACAAGTAATACGCAAACTTGAACAATTCTCCCACTCAGTCGTCGATGGTCTCCTCACTTAAGATCGATAAAGATGGTTTGGCTACCAAAGCTCTAGAGTCTTTGTTATCCCACTGTAAAGCGGAGCCAAAATTGCAAAATGACAAGAATGTGCACATTGTACTATACACGGGCAAAAAGATGGGAATAGCGAAAGACTATATCCCCCGTATCATTCCATTACACTCATGCAAGCTAGATAAACCAAAAGATCTGCGAATCCTGCTCATCACTAAGGACCCCTCTACCAGCTATCGTCAGGCACTTACTAGCAATGAAGCTACGTCCGACCTGTTCAAAGAGATAATTAGCGTCAAAAACCTGAAACGTCGATTTAGAGGTGCAAAGATGAACCAGATTTACAAGGAATTCGATCTGATTGTGGCAGATTTCCGAGTTCATCACTTACTACCAGACATCCTTGGCACTAGGTTCTATCATGGAAACAAAAAGCTGCCCTTCGTCATACGAATGTCAAGAGAAATGCCCGTGAAAGGCCAAAAAATGAAGGATGATTGTGATCCATCCTATGTAAGAGCTCAATTAAGAAGCATCTGCAAAAATACATCGTACGTTCCAAACAACGACAACTGTCTTAGCGTCAGAATTGGACATGTACAGAAGACATCCGTTCACGAAATGCTGGAGAATATTCAGGATGTTGTGAGGTTTCTCAGTGACAAAACCAAGAAGCCTCAAGGCGGTGTGATAAAGGGCGGGATCGTTTCTATCTTTGTCAAAACTAGTAATAGTCCTAGTTTGCCCATATACGAGAAGCCTCAAGAAACAGTGCGACAAGATCCAGACGAAGTTATAAAACTATGAATTATCGCCGCTCTTTGTCACGACCAAGATTAGAACACTGGATCAAATACTTCTCTCTTTGTAAATTAAAAATACTGTTGATAGATGATGATTGACGCGATATATGAACAACTTCTACCAATGGACAGAATTATAACGCCAAGAATTGCGCCTTAGGTAATAAACCCTTGTTCTTCAAGAATTGAGCTAAATGGACTAACAGCAGGAGCTTTATTTAAGTAAATGCCACCCGATGAAAATTATTAGTTCGATCAATGGGTAACTAAATTTGTCGTCATAGCCTCAGGAGATTCTATACATGTAGATTCGGTTGGCTCAGCCGGGGGAGACAATCCTAGGCCGCTTGTATTATCATGAGTGCGACATTGAAAGTAATGACTCTTGTACTAGATACTCTTGTACTAGATATTGTTAGGCGGTGGTAATGTTAAATAGACCCGGATTTTCACGCCTTCGATGCCAAGCCCACTGCCAAGTCATTGCCAAGTCCAATGCGGGTGAGCATTTTGTACAAAAGTTTACACTTGTCACTCATTGAAGAACCTATCAAGCCAATGCCATATTGCGCATGAAAAGATATCACGCTTACTTCGGATTACTAGTACTTAGTATCCTATGTGGACGTTTGATACAGTCCGTGTCGTCTTCTGCCATGCTCTGGTATGATAGGCACAAGATTGAGGAAAGCTTATTCGAGAGGTCCGAAACCGTGATCAAGAAATATGACTCGACCAGACGGAGGAGCCTTACCGAACCGTTAAAATTATCGACCAATACCTACGATGACGAGATTATGTCTCTCGAGAATAAGCGCATAGCCCAAAGGGAAAATGCCACGTTGTTGATGTTGGTGCGAAATTTTGAATTACCAGGAGCCCTGAGTTCAATGAGATCTTTAGAAGATAGATTTAACAAGGATTTCCATTACGATTGGGTTTTTTTGAATGACGTGCCATTCTCACCCGAGTTTATAGAGGCCACTACAGCGATGGCCAGTGGGAAGACCTACTACGCCTTGGTACCATCTGAAGACTGGGATTGTCCAGACTGGATTGATAAAAAAAAGTTTGAAGAACGATTACAGCTTTTGCAAGAAAGAGGCGTTCTCTATGGCGGTTCGAAGTCGTACCGAAACATGTGTCGGTTCAACTCGGGCTTCTTCTTCAGGCAAAAGATCTTAGATTCTTATGACTATTATTTCCGAGTGGAACCAAACGTGGAATATTATTGTGATTTTCCCTATGATCCTTTTAAAGTCATGAGAAGTAAGAATAAAAAATACGGCTTTGTAATGAGCCTTTATGAGTATGAGGACACCATCCCAACCCTTTGGGATGCTGTTGAAGATTTTATTGAGGAGCATGGAGAGGATGTAAATATGGAAGAAAACTCCTACGAATTCATCACAAACAGTAACATCATCGGTAAGTTTTCGCCTATCGTCGATTCGAATACAGATTACAATCTGTGTCATTTTTGGTCGAATTTCGAAATTGGCGATCTGAACTTTTTCAGAAGTGATCGTTACAGAAGGTTTTTCCAGTTTCTGGACTCCAAAGGTGGGTTCTATTACGAGAGGTGGGGGGACGCTCCGGTGCATAGCATCGGTGTCGCGTTACTCCTGAAGAGAGACGAGATTATACATTTTGATGAGCTAGGCTATTATCACGCACCTTTCAGCACATGTCCCAAGGCTTACTATTTAAGATTACAACAAAGATGCCAATGCGATCCACATGCCGAACAAAATATTGACATATCCGCCAACAGCTGCCTGATGAGATGGTGGAAGTTTGGGGATGGTAAGCGGTTTGTAAAGTATGAACAGTAAAGGCACTGACCTCCGATAGAAGGTGGATCCTTTAGTACAACGTCTCAAGGTTGGACAATTCTTTGAGAATTCTCTCGAGATCGTCGTCTGAGATCTTGTTGTTCAAACTAGGTATCAACGTCTTGGCTTCATCGGCCGTGTCGCACGCCAGCGATCCCAACTGCGCCACTTCAAATGGGTGCAACCCAACACTCTTCAATAGTTGAATCACCGCGCTGACAGTTTCCTGGTCTCTGAATCTCGAAAAGTTGGTCAAATATTCCATAGTATTTTTCAAATCCTTGTTATTCCCGCCTGTAGTTTGCTCGAGAAGTGAATCAAGGGACTCCAGCTCCTTTTCACGGGTCTCTGTGTGCATAAAATCGTTATCATCGTCCTCCTCATCGTCCTCATCTACATCTGCGCCTGCTCCATGGTGATCCAACTGTCCCTCGCCCCCAATGCCGTTCTCCTGACCTTCTACCAGGGTAGAATCGTTTTCACTTTTGCTCACAGCCTCTCTTTTCTTACTCTTGCGCTTGGTCTGCGACCTTTTGAAGGCCTTTCTACGTTCTACAAGCGCTTCCTTTATGACCAAACGTGCCTCACTCAAGTTTAGCGCAATCAATTCTTCTTCTTCACCCTGATGATTCAGTTGCCTTAGCTGGAATTCTTGTCCCAGCTGCAAAGTTGCAGCATTTTCCTCTTCTTCCACCTTTTTTAGCCGCCTTCTTGCCTGGACCGTCGATACTGGCACATTCATTGTCCCTAATCAGCCTGTAATCACTTCTAGAGGGCTCTGGTCCTTCTGGCCGTTCCATCTCCACCATTGTTCAAAAACCATTCCAGCTTTAAGCTGTTGACTATGCACTATATGAGTTTGTTACCCGGCTTTCTTAAGCTAGATCTACAGCCTTGACAAGCTAAAACGGCCCAAAGTACCCGTTTTGAGCCGTTCAAAGTCGTCCTATTGCTTATATATGGCTAATTGACCATCTACATGGTTTTAATCAGCTTCTAACGCTTCAATTTGGGTTCTTTACGATGATTTTGTTGATCTTGTTCAACAAACGTCGTGAGTGATGGCTGGTCCCTAGCAAAGCGAGCGGCCCACTAGCTATGACAATAGTAACTCAAGGATGAACCATGCCCTAGACGTAGTCATGTATCCAAGTAGCTGGCAAGTTGGATTCCTGGATCTCTGCAAGTGGAATCAGAGAATTGCCAGGAGAGAAGGTTTTTTAGGTTCAGTTTTGAAGATCAGAAGAGCTGTGTAATGCGACAAGGATCCGAGGCCACTAATAATGAGGAAGCGAATAATGATAAAGAAAGTATATGGAATCCACTTTTCATGAACCAAGAAGGCAGTGGACAGCAGCTGCCGCCCCCAGAGGGGCAACAGCGTGTACAATTCAACTTTGTTAATCCGTGGGGCGTTAGGAATGCCGATAACGGGCAGTCAAGTAGAGAAAATCTCCTTGATGAGAGTAGCTATATGAACCCCAGTGATAAAGAGAATGTGAATGCATTCGCAAGACGTAAGTCAAGTTTGGTGATACCCCCGGCTAGAGCTCCAGGTCCGAATCCGTTCGAATATGACGATGCGAAGGCGTACCCTAACATGTATTCGCAGCGACAACAGCAGAGGCCGATGTACTTTGCGCAACAACAGCAGCAGCAGCAAGTACCTCAACAAGGGTTTAATAGTGGTCGCTTTGCACCATCTGGGTTGTTTAATCCGCAGGATGCCCAGCGGAGACAAAGTGTGGCAGTAGTGCATTATCCTACAACGGCCTCAAATGTGCCTCTGACAGGTCCTTCTGGTGGAGCAACACCAATGGCATCCCCATATCGGAGGTCCAGCGCTTATCCCCCCAGTTCAAGTCCCACTTCGTCTCTACAACCTCCGTATAAGCAGTTAAGGCGTGACCAATGTACGGCTCCACAACAGGTTGTTATTCCGCAGATGCAGAAATGTAACTCGAGGGAAGATTTAGTACCAACAGTGAACGCAACTCCGAAGTTCAGACGGGCCTCTCTAAACTCCAAGACAATATCACCTTTAATCGCGTTGACCAAAAATCTGATCACTACTTATTCGCTTTGCTCGCCGGATTTTTCGTATCAGACTTCAAAGAATCCTAAGAGGGTGTTAACGAAACCGAGCGAAGCCAAATGCAACGGTGGGTATGATAATGTCAATAGTGATTATATTCTTTACGTGAACGATGTCCTCGGTACAGAACAGAACAGAAGATATCTGGTGCTGGATATTTTGGGTCAGGGAACATTTGGCCAAGTCGTTAAATGTCAGAACGTTCACACAAAAGACATAGTTGCCGTGAAAGTCGTGAAATCACGCGCTGAATACCTAACCCAGAGTATCACGGAAGCCAAAATCTTGGAACTACTGAATACTAAAGTGGATCCTAGAGATCAACACCACTTGCTAAGATTACATGATACTTTTGTCCACAAGAACCATTTGTGCCTAGTGCTTGAACTTTTGAGCAACAATCTTTACGAACTACTAAAACAAAACCAATTTCATGGTTTAACCATACATTTAATACGATCCTTCACTACCCAATTGTTGGATTCCCTGTGTGTGCTCAAGGATAGTAAATTAGTGCACTGCGATTTGAAACCAGAAAATGTTCTTCTGTGTTCACCAGACAAACCAGACTTGAAGGTCATTGACTTCGGATCATCCTGCGAAGAAAGGAGGACAGTTTACACTTACATTCAATCCAGATTTTACCGCGCTCCAGAAGTCATACTTGGGATTCCTTACTCCACCAGCATAGACATGTGGTCTCTCGGTTGCATTGTGGCAGAGCTTTTTCTTGGGATTCCGATTTTTCCCGGCTCATCAGAGTTCAATCAACTAACGAGGATAATTAACTGTCTGGGGTATCCACCGACCTGGATGATGGATATGGGAAAGAACACGACCAAGTTCTTGAAGAAGACTGTCTATAACGACCAGCCCAACGTTGGACTTCCTAAGGCGGCCCAGAAGTATGTCCTGAAAACGGTGGACGAATTCAACGAAGAGTATTCCGCGGAAGAGCAGCCGAGTAAGCAGTATTTCAAATGGGACAAACTACCAGATATAATCAAGAACTATAGAATTTCGAAAAAGATCAAGAATTACAGCGATCTGGTGGAGAAGGAAGTGCAGGATCGACAATGTTTAACACATTTTCTCACTGGTATACTAAACCTAAACCCGTTAGAGAGGTGGACACCTCAGCAGGCATCTTTGCATCCATTCATTACACAGCAGCCGTTCACAGGGGAGTGGTACCCACCCGGCTCTTTCCAAGGTCCGCCTGCATCGTCTCCACACATAGATCCCGCGCACACTCCGAATATCGGCAAGCCACCAGGCACCGTAAGGAACCCGTCATTCCAAGAGGGTACTGCACGGGAATTCAACAAACTACGAATAGTAGAAGATTAACTTTAGCAATAGCAGTAATATAATATAATTTTTTGGATTTTTGTTTACTCTTCTGTTTTCAAAGTCATTAAAGATGCCAACGTATCATATGTACAAGTGAAATGCAAACCATACAAGGGAACTCACCGCACAATGAGCATGGATAGTAATTCTTTTATATAAGCATCCTAAGCCTGCAGTGGTTGGGACGAAGAAGACTCGGGCAAAGGGGGCGCCATTGGCTTGGCTTGCCAAGCAGCATACCTCTGGAACATCAAACCAACACCTTCAATAACGCCCAGCAGACATGCACATGTGATAGCACTGTTTCTGGTGTGTCTCCAACCGCCTCTGATAGCCAAAGCACCGCCAGTAAAGAAACCGCCAATAATCGCGTTCCATGGATCCTCTCTTTTCCGCACCGCCTTCACCGCACAGTCAAACGTAGAGAACAAACCGCCCCATACACCAAAATTACCACCAACCACAGGAGCACGCGCTTTAATAGCACTAATAGCCCCAGGCCCTCTCTCGCCCAGCGGAGAGTTTCTGAAACCTTTGATACCATGCCAAACACACCCACCAATGGCACCCATGGCAAAAGCGCCACCAAAATCGTTCAGAATAACAATGGGACAAGGATCTCTCGAATGATCGGCCGACATGGTTTAATAAATCGCTAAATCACCTTTCTCTACCCTCAAATAGCACTACTATCGCACACTTGGTCAATTTTTCACTCTAAATCACAGCTTTTCTCACTGAAAAAACTTCAACATCAAAGCCGGGTACTTTTTCTTCGTATTTATACATAGTTAACCAGTACTATACACTTTATAATACTTCAATGTACCATGTATTGTGCAGAAACCAGTATCAAGAGGTCGTATTCGTTATCGTGTCTTGTCTTGTCGACCACATTTCAGTGGTTCAGCCGAACGTTCCAGCCAGGTCGATCTTGCTGACCGGGCTGCCTGTGCGCCGGGGGACGTCGCAGTTCGATGAAGTAATAGACAATGTTTGACTGTCTTTGGGCACTAAAGTCGTCCTGGCTCCCGATGGCCTGCTCGATGGCGTCCACCGTCTTTCCGATCCTGTTTTCTTCCCGTCTGCATCGCAGGGTTCTCCTTCCGTTGTTAGTTGACCGATGACTGGTCCTCATAGTGTTGCTTGTAGGTGCGAGAGTTACTCTTTACTTGCAAGAGGTTGAGCAGCAAGGTTGATCCCTCATATAGGGTCATCTCGCCCTTAGTCATCATACGCAATTCGAGAATGTTCTTGAAAGGCGCAGTGCAGACGGTCAGAGTCAGATCATGTGTTTGCATGCCCGTTTAATGTTTAGTAGCGTTTGTAGCGTTGAGGTAAAAACGAGGTTGCTTATATAGGTGAGACGAGGACAAAAGTCGCTGTGGAAAGCTGATGTTGAACTTACCTACAATATAAAATTATATGTACCCACTCTAAATGAATACGAATTTACAAAACATTCAATATATAAAGGTAGAGACAAAAGGTCTTGAGAATACGAATCCGCTATACATCTGTTGTACTATCAGGCAAGTGCCTAGTCTTTGTAATCCCGTCTTCTCTTTTGTAGTCCTTTCGTAGTCCTTTTGTTGTCTTTTCGTAGTCATTTGGAGGTGACTCATGCCCGAGTCAGCCTGGGCGACTCATTGAAAAATGCCCAACATAATCATATACAGTTCAGGAACAGCGAGCGCTGGTAGGTCCCGAGGTACCATTGGGGCGTCCACGTCACTCGTCCACGTCACTCGTCCAGCGTTGGGCAGTTGAGCTCACCAAAATGTGGTGCGTGCGGTATAAGATCGAGCGTTGGATGGATTGAAAGTGGAATTGAACGCCCTTTCACAATATACTAGCTGCCCTCGCCTTCGTCGACACAGATGCTTGTAAGGAACTTCAGAGCTTTCTCTACCGGTAGAGCTTTGTTTATCAAGGCTGCCGCTGCTACCGCTACGGCGTCTTCACCGCTTGGATCGAAAAGCGCATTGGAATACGCCCTCTCTCTTGATGAGCCCTGCCACAGCTGGACGAAGGAGCAGTTGTCTTCTATCTACCATACTCCATTGCTCGAACTGGTCCACAGTGCTCAATTGCAGCACAGGAAATGGCAGGATCCTTCTAAAGTGCAACTGTGTACTTTGATGAACATCAAGACAGGTGGGTGTTCTGAGGACTGTAAGTATTGCTCCCAATCGAGCAGAAACGACACTGGGTTGAAAGCTGAAAAATTGGTGCAGGTTGAAGAGGTCCTCAAGGAAGCAGAGGAAGCTAAGAGGAACGGTTCGACAAGATTCTGTCTGGGGGCCGCCTGGAGAGACATGAATGGGAGAAAATCGGCCATGAAGAGGATCTCCGAGATGATCAGCAAGGTCAACGACATGGGGCTCGAGACCTGTGTCACTCTTGGTATGGTCAACGAAGAGCAGTCTAAACAGCTCAAGGAGGCGGGCCTTACGGCATACAACCATAACATCGATACGTCGAGAGAGCACTACAAGAACGTCATAACCACAAGGTCTTATGACGAGAGATTGAACACCATTAAGAATGTTCAGAACTCCGGAATCAAGGCATGCACCGGTGGTATTTTGGGTCTTGGCGAAACGCGCGATGACCACATTGGGTTTATCTATACGCTGTCGAACATGTCCCCTCATCCTGAGTCTTTGCCCATCAATAGGCTTGTTGCAATCAAGGGCACTCCTATGGCAGAAGAGCTGGCCAAACCACAGACCAAAAAGCTAGAGTTCGATGAAATTGTTAGGACCATCGCTACAGCTCGTATCGTTATTCCACAGGCAATCATCAGGCTCGCTGCCGGTCGTTACACCATGAAGGAAACTGAGCAGTTCCTATGCTTCATGGCTGGTTGCAATAGTATTTTCACCGGTAAAAAGATGCTGACTACCATGTGTAACGGATGGGATGAGGACAAAGCGATGCTGAGTAAATGGGGTTTGGAACCCATGGAGGCATTCCAGTACGATGCTCTAGCGGAGCAAAGGAAGAAAAGAATGGAGCAGGCAGCTGCGTAAATTAGATCTAACGTATTAGTTAGTTAGTTAATTATTAGAGATTCAGGTTTCGTACTTTATTAATCGATGTCTTCATTATTCTGTCTTTCGAGAAGGAAAAGAGCGTATTCGGTAGGCCTGACATCCACTACATTCTCACCCTGTAGGTTGTTGGTTACATCCTTCCCGCCGTATGGGTTCTGGGGGCAAAATCTCAGGTACGCTCCCAATTTTGAACCGTTATTCAAGACCACGAACTTCTCCATTGTCTCCTTATCGACAAAGGCTCTGATAAGGTCATAGACCCATGATAGAAGGGTCGGAACGTTGACAAAGTACTTGGCGAACAGCAACTCGGGATAGTACTGCTGAAAAATGGCGATGACCTGCTTGGTGCACTTTTTAATGTCGCTGTCCATTCTCAGGAAGGAGACTCCCTTGTAGTCGTGAACTTGCGTCATGTAACAGTTTTTTTCGTCAGTAAAATCTATTAAACGCAACCCTCTCTCCATCAGCCCAATTCTGTATCTAATGAATTTGTCGGCTTCCTTGAAGAGGTGCTTCTTCTTGACTAATTGCCCATAAAGATTCCATGTCACAACTCTCTTGTTACTCTCTTCATCAGGATAGGATGTCAGAATTCCAACGTCTTGCAACTCTTTGCTATGTGACTCCAAGAATGCTGCACTTAAAGGATTGAACTTCGACCTCCATTTCAAAATATCGACAAATCTCTGGACTGTCTCATCATAGTTAAACTTATTGGCCTTGCACAGTTTATAAGTCAGGGCTTTGGCTACATTCTCGTTGTAAAATTCTAGAGTTTTCGAATCTTTGTCCTCAGGGTTCATCTTGTAGCCGTACAGCTCATCGTAGCCATCACATTTATTTTTAATTAAAGCAGGTAACTCTTTAAACACCCTTTCGAACACTTTCTCCTCCTCAGTATTGGCGAATTTCATTGTAAATGGTCCAATGTCTAATGCCTCTCTTGAGGGTACCATATATCGCAGAGTAGTACTACAACCTATTTTTCGCTTGGCACTTCGTTCCGTTCGCTCTCTCACTACTAAGACTATGTAAATATCTATACATCTAACTGGAAATCGTCAAGCCTTCTCGAAGAGTTCTCAAAGTCTTGCCAGGCCAAGTGCCACCGTTCGTTCAACGAGCTGGTAGACACTCCCTCCTGTTCATTCCACGGTTTCAAGTACTTGTAATCGATGATTTTGTAGTGATCCTGCACTTCTGAAGAGGGATCTGGCGTTACACAGTACTCCTCGGAGGAAAGATGACCCCAGGTTTCGTTGAATAGGGTTTTGATAACATCGAGATCGTTTTTGCAGCATACTATGCCGTTTTTGCTCTCCTGGCCATCCCCATACTCCGTGAAGAGTTCTTTGACGCACATAGCTACTTCATTGCAGGGTCTTATAATTGCCAGTTGGATATGATTTTTCTCTGCACTGGTTAGTGCCTCCTTAGTGAGTAGGACGCAGGTTTCGTTATCGATCTCACTACAAATCTCCTCGCTCTCTAGCAGCTCATCGACGTTCTCCACGACCATACACGTTGGCGACAAGTAGCATGCCAATTCAAATTTGCCAACTAGGGAGACAAATAAGCACAGGATAGAACTGGAGTCAACAGCCTGTTGCAAGAGCCTGGGAAGAGATTCGTCGACGCACAGCGTTTTGATTCCGCAGGCAGCCAGTTCTGCAGCATCAGTGTGTTTGTTGTGCAGTACATGGAGTCCGTAGTTGGAGTTTACTGCCTGCAGTGACCTGTGCAGAATAATGACAGGCTTGATCGTCTCGGGTTTGTCATCTGCAAGGATAGTGACCCACCCAGTCACTGGCTCATCTGAAGATGCGCCAGAGAATGAGCTTCGAGGGTTCAGGAGCTGCCTGACGCGCTGCACGTCCTGCACAGACCCACGTCTAATGTTGATCGGATGAGCCTCCAGCTCTGGTTCCTCGGAATCCCCCACACCTAGGTCCAAATCGACCATAATATCGCTAATAGATTCGTGCGTATTCTCCGTGAGCGAATAATGGCGCTCTCTGGGCCGATACCCATGCTGATCCTCGAAAGACTCATTGGGCCCATTGGGCGGAGTCGCCAAGCTCCCCTGATTATGGGAAGAAGTGAAGGAGCCATTGGACGACACACTGCGGCCTGGGGGAGTCCCCACCGGTGAAAAGATGTTTGCAGCTTCACCCGTCATTTCTTGCGGTTCCGACCACGACTTCCTTACAGCGTCTGCTAGCTCTACGTTGAATTCATCCGGAAACGATTCCAAACTCTCATCCATATTGTCCAGAGGTCCATAAAAGAGCGTGATGAGCTCTTGTAAAAGAAACCAGATCTCTCACACGATAGTCTTTACAAACTTCTTAATTCAACGACCAAAAGCTGCTTGACCTTCTCACAACGAAAATACTGACAAAGGGAAACTAAAGTACCGATAATAGGGGCAATTTCAAACCAATTAGAGAGTTCCTGCCCTCGTCAACCGGCTTCTTAAGTCATCTGTAGTCGTTAATCAAGAAGACTGATACTAAAGGCCGACCCTAGCACCTCTATCACGTGAATTGAGGTCTTCACGGTTATTGGCTCTAGTTAGCTACTGAAACTGCCTCGAGCATGTATTAATAGGCCCTCGGTATCCTACAAGTTCGGGCTTATGACTCGCCTTTGGCCTTTGCCTCTGTCCTGTAGTCTTTTAGTCATTTAACGGCTTCAACCTCTAAGTCATCTCCTGACCGAGGCAACGACTAGTAAAGAAGAGATAAAGTATGAAAAGGGCATTTTCCAGGTTGTCATCCCGACTGCTGAAACAGTCAGAATCTGATGAGTTGCAGTCTACAATTAGATTTTTAGCTAGAGGTTCAAGACTTCCCAATTTTTCACTTTTAGAAGGGCACAGGGATAATGGAGGCAATAGGGCTGATGGCGAGGAGGATAGCGAGCATGTTGAGAGGATTTTGAAAGTTCTGAACTCCACGTTACCGGAAGTTGAGTCTCGGAAGTTGCGCGTGGAAGCGCATTACGATGTTTTGTTCTCACAACTCAAGAACATAGTCGAGACCTCGATCAAAGCTACAGATCGAGACGTCCAAAAGCAGTCCACGAAGAGTGTGGACGCTGGTGTGCCTTCGGATGCTTTGTATGACAGGCTTATGTTATTAACGTACACCAACAAGCTGACGAACGTGGGGCAAATGGCCAAAATTGTGCTTTCAAAGAACTTTACGGCGTGGGACAAAGTTTGGGCTAAAATGTCGTTGTTCAAAGAATCCCAACGACGAGACCTCTCACTCTTACTCTACTTTCGTAGCGGTAACAAGGAAATACGGGAAAAATACGGGAACGAGTGGCTCGAACACTACCACGAATTGCATATCATAGTCCAGCGGCTGCTGTGGCGATGTATATCACGAGAAGCGGGATCCGCGACTGACTTTGCAGCCGTCATATTGCAGAACGTACGCAAGATCGAGAACTGGAGTGCAAAGGATGTTGTTGTTTTGTACCAGTCCTTGTTTGCAAAGGCTCATTTACTGCCAGATACGCTGACAGAAAACTTACGACCAGGCTTGAGCAAGAATCAAGAACTGTTCGTCAGGTCTTTGGGAGAGCTCTCGCGTAACGAACCAGCGGAGAAGAAGATCAAGAAGTGGATGGTTCGACTAGTGAAAGTGAGTGTCGAAAACAAAGTAGCCTTAGAGAACCCAGAAGCACAATCCGAATTGTCTATCTACCAATACAGGTTCATAAGATCCCTCGATCTAACGATCCAGGAACTGCAAACCGCATGTGACGGAAAGAGACACCTGGCGGCACTACAGAGCCATTTGGAGCTCATCTTAACTAGCATACACGATGAAGAACAAGAAGTGAAGTCGCAAATGTCGCTGAAGTTCATATAAAAATGTTCCAAACCTCAGGTCATCACCGTTTCATGGATCGCTTAACCAGCGGAACTGGAAGCAACCTCTAACAGCGATGGTTTTAAAGCTGGATCAATTCCAAAGGAAGGGCCGTGGCCCTTGTTCCCATCGAAATATCTATCTATGACGCTGCCTGGTCCGTTCCATTGGAACGTAGGTTAAAGGTACAGCGAGACTCAAGGCGTGGATTTACTCATGTATACCTAAATATACACAACTGCACTATGAATCCCTAATTTACCTCAAGCAAAGTCACTTTGGTTGAGTATTATGAATAGAGCTCAAAGTCTGAAGGAAGCCTTAAAATTTTTCAGCTGTTTATATAAGCGAGTTCGATGAATTCAGTTACCCGCTAGAGATCAACACTCCAGCTTACTAGCGAGGGCTCTCGACGGTTCAATCAAGTTGTCACATTTCAATTGACAGCGTATGTGCGAGTAGTCAATTATGTAGTGTGTAAAAGCGTCTTTTACAGTGTGGTTTGCTACTTCCCACCGCTGGGCGACAGACTTTTAAGAGTTCTTAGACTTGCCACTGTGAACGTCAGTCGTCCTTCTACGTGGCACCGAAGCATAGATTGACCAACAATCGTATTACGGCTCGTAAGTTGTTTAGTTCAGTTTGCCTTGTAGCTGTTAAGATTATCGACCTAAAGAAAGCTGAAAAATTTCGATATTAGGAACGAAGATACCAGCTTAGAAAGGCCTTTAACTGACCAAAAGTCGATCTGGAAGCTGGTGATAGAGGTGTAAGGGGGATAATGAGCAAGAATAACGATCCACTACTGGCTAATTTAAATGCATTCAAAAGTAAGGTGAAATCAGCACCCGTTCTGCCGACAAAGTCAAGCACTCCATCAAGCAGTGGGTCTACATTAAGTCCCAGAAAGAGACTAGCCACCCAAAGGGAAAATGGAAAGAAAGCAGAAGTTAAAGTAGATAGCATCCCCGATGAGAACAATTTCGACGACGAAGATGAAGACGAATCACCATCAAAGAAGGTAAGACCAGGGTCTTTAGCAGCCGCAGCTTTGCAGGCCAACCAGACAGATATCTCCAAAAGTCACGATTCTTCGAAACTGCTATGGGCCACAGAGTACATCCAAAAGAAGGGAAAGCCCGTGCTGGCTAACGAGCTAATGGATTACTTGTCGATGAGAAAAGACGATAAAGTGCTTGAGCTACTGAAGAAACTTGATAAGATCCAGTATGACCCGAAGAAGGGCACGTTCAAATACATGTCAACGTACGATGTCCACTCAGCGCAGGAGCTGATCAATCTACTACGATCCCAGGTGACATTCAAGGGGATATCGTGTAAGGAATTGAAGGACGGTTGGCCTCAATGCGACGAGACGATCAACGAGCTGGAGGAGGACAGCAAGATACTGGTGCTGAGAACCAAGAAAGACAAGACCCCCAGATACGTCTGGTACAACAACGGTGGTGAGTTGAACCGCATTGATGAAGAATTCGTCAAGATGTGGGAGAATGTCCAGCTTCCACAGTTTGCAGAACTGCCTAGAAAACTGCAAGACCTCGGATTGAAGCCCGCCAGTGTTGATCCAGCAACGGTCAAGAGACAAACTACCCGAGTCGAGGTTAAAAAGAAGAAACAGAGACGTGGTAAGATCACAAACACTCACATGGCTGGTATTCTAAAAGATTATTCACACAAGGTTTGAAATTAGCATACATTATTTCTTCTATACGGTTACCTTATTGCTTTGGCTTTTTCTCCTTCTTGTCCTTTTTTTCCTTCTTGGCCTTCTTATCCTTCTTGTCCTTCTTGCTGTGCTTCTTGGAAGAGCCCTCAGCGGACTCCGGAGCAGGACGCTTCTTGCTGTCTACCTGCTCTTCATCGTAACCAGTGGCAAAATGCTGTACTTTCAGACCCTCCACTTTCACTACATCCGAACGTGGTACCCTTACTTTCTCGTAGTCAATGTCCGGGATCGATGCTACTTCACCTATCGAGAAAACCCTATCGAACTCCAGCGGATTGTGCTTTACTCTGCCTGCAGCCAAAGATTCTCGGCTCTCATCCGGTACCAGTAGAGTCAGATTACTGTGATCCTGGCCCTCCCGCTGTGTTACATCCTCGCTGACGTTATAACTTCTACCCTCATCGCTTCTTATCACTGCTTCGCTTCCCTCTTTCCCGCCAAAATCCAAGGGCAAACTCTTCAAATTTGCAATATTTAGAGATGCAGGTATTTTTATCAACCACAGCTGTTCATCCTCCTTTTTCTTGTGGAACTTCTTCAGATGTTTGCATTTCGAGAACCCAGCTGGTGGGGCAAATTCCACCGTTTCTTCACCGTTTTCGTCCTCTGATTCGGAGACATATTCCCTAGATAGCTTGCTCATTTCAATATTTCGCCAATTGACCCGCAATCCCCCAGCCAGGCTCTATCTATTCGATGCGATGAGCTCTTCTAAGCTCATCACTATAAAATTTTTCAGTTTTCCAGAAATTTCAGAAGGGTAATAAGCTTAAGCCCTAAGCATAAAATGGTGAAAAATTTTCGATGAGGTTGAAAGGTATAAAAGGAGCCATCATGAGAAGGTCTTGTTAGATTGTTAGTTCACTTTAGTCTTATGGAAATAACAGCAGATCATCTTGTCTCGATACTCAAGGATGAGTGTGCTGGAGGAAAGATTATTGAATAACATTACTATCCGGCTTTGATGAAAACGGTATCACTTCTTTCCCAGTCCGATTCGACCATGACGACAAGGGTTTCTACCACGTCTCTGTGTTCTTTCCTTTCGGGGATGGGCACGTTTACGGGACTTTTCTTGCCAGTGTATTTTAATACACGATCAAAGATCCTGAGCCATATTGGATGTTTCAATTATTCTTTTCTCCTGCAAGAGAATAACACTTCAACGTTTCACAGTGATGAAAATTTGGACCTTACATTCGCAGTTTCCACGGTAGGAGTACGCCATTACGAACCCATCGTTAGTACTCTTCAGTGACCGCTCTATATGAGACCTTCCTAGGATGTCTGAGTGAACGTTGATTCTTGTTTATGTAGTCATAATACACCGAATGGTTTGGGCTCCCATTGGGAAGGCCTGGACCACAGTTTAGTTCCTTGAGTCGGCCTGGGCTTCTTGAGCCTCTGGCGTAGGTTGGCCAGGTCATCGAGAATATCAGTGGTATCCTGAGTGCGTTTCCTTGGGGTGCGGGATGTGGGGTGCTTGGAGGAGGACAGGTCATATAGCTTAGCGTCGGAATCGCTGAAGCGTTTTGAGAGTCGCTGCACCAGCTGGCTGAGGCTGGCTTCCAATTCTAGGTAGATCTCATTCTGTCTTTTCTTCCGCTTCTTCTTCGTAGATAACTGGCTGTTGGAGTCTTGCAGTCTTTTAAGTAGAGAAGCACTCGTCCATAAAACAACAAATGATGGGTGGGTCTCGATTGAAGGTTCCCATTTGTCCCATTGGGTCGCCAGCACCCCTAGGTTTATGCTAGAGACGAATTTTTTCAACAGTTTCTTCCTGAGATCGTCCCAGCTAGGGAATCTTTGCTTGAGTATGGTCTTTTCGCCGTTTATCTCTTCCTCGTAGTATTCAGCGACTAGCTGTAAAAGTTCAACATCGAAACGGCTTAACTTGGCCAGAAACAGCTCGAGAAGGATCGGTGTATAGTTTTTGAGACACGCCTCCACAAACGCCTTTCTATTACACTCGGGCCGCCATAAGCCTCTGCACCTTGAGATGTAGTGGTTTATTTTCTCAGGCACGGGGATAGTTAACGACCTTTTCTGACCATTTTCAGTGGTTTCTTGCACATCGAAATTGGAGCTGCTTATCAGGTTTCTGGTGCCACTCTCCCAAACCCATTTATTCTCAATAAATGCTCCTTCCATTCCCACGCCTGTGAGAATCAATTCCTCGATTTCCTTGACCGGGGCAGAATCCTCCCGTTCATCATCACTGCTCTCATCCTCTTCCAGCTCTTCATCGTCCCAGTAGTTGCTCCATAGCCATTCTAGTGCTTCCTTCGCGGCATTTCGAAGCATGTCTAAACTAGGTAGCTCACGCTCGTGGGTTCCCCAATGCCGCAGATCCACGAACGACGATGACAGGCCCACTCTCTTGGCCAAAGTGTGCAACGGTATGGCAAATTGGGACTGTTGGGTGGGGTCCAGAAGCCCATTGACAAATCTAATCAAAGCCATTGCATAACTGAGCCGCACCGTTAGTGTATCGCTCCTTCCCTCGGAACATCCTTTCTCGTCCAGCAGAATCGCGCTAGTGATCTGTGCAGTTGAGTCTATGACATGGGGCAGATACTGTGATCCCTTACTTTGGTAGCATTTAACCCTTTGAATTGCTCGAGCTCGGGTATCTTCCGACTTTATTCCCGCTTTATCAGCGTAAAACCAGCGTTTTAACTCTTCCACCTCTTCTGGGCCTGACCAGGGAGTTATTCGGGCATGCACCATTAGCGACTGAGGTATTGTTGAAGATATCAGTACTCGATGAGCTGCTTAGCTCAATTTTTCAGTAATATTCATAATAATAACATCTCGAAAATAGCTTGGAAAATTAGACAATAAACCTTGAATAGTTAAAGAGCTCGTTTATGCGGTGAGGATAGCTACTTGGATACCTTTTGAATCCGTTATTATCATCTCTTCATCTTTAGATGCCTACTGAATTTCAATGGACGGTAAAGAGGATCAATCTCGGCAGCCGGTGAGGAAGCGTAACCGTTTGACGGTCGTTTGCAGAAACTGTAGAAGACGCAAGAGCAAATGTGATAGGCAAATCCCCTGTGGCAACTGCGTTCGGTTGGGAGACAGCGATTCTTGTGTCTACGTTAAAGAGGCAAAGAGCGATAGGGGCATGAATGACATTAGAATTGCTAAGAAGTTGGCTCTCAACAAGAGGAAGAACTCCACGAATAATGAAAAGAACGCAGCTAATCTTGGTTCAATCCAAGGCGATGTTCCCGAGTACATTAATTTAGTGCCCAACGGGCGCTTCATAGAGGTTAAAAGGTCAGCGATGACAATGTTCTCTCTTTTGACTGATATCGCAATAGAGCATCGTGATCCGTACCTGAAATCTCTCATTACTTTTCGAATGCTTGCCATAGAGATGACTGTCAATAGATTACGGGGCAATAAAGAACAAGCCAATTCAAATCCCAGTCTACCGCAGTCTTTCGCACCGTTGTCTATTTTTGACTCTGATGGAGATCCTCTATCATCTGAAGGCTCCTTTAAGCAGCATCAGCTAATTCACAAATCGCTTTTTGATAAGTTTGGTAAGTACAGAAAGGATGATTCTGCCAAATTCGATGAGCGGAGCGACTTCGTTGGTGATAATCTGCCGCCCAGGTCTGTCCTCTTTGAGGATGTTTTGCCCTTTTTTGAAAGTTACATTTTAAGTTTAGCACCAATCTTCAACATGGGGTTGTTAAAACATGAGATTGATCAATTTTATAATTCGTGGGAATCGACTGGTACTCTCGATATTAAAGGATCTGACCACATCGTTTACTGCATTGTGCTACTAGTAACTAAATTGTGTCAGTTATCAATAAACTTTTCAAAATACTCCTCTAAGCTGCAATCACGGATACAGACTATAAACACGAATAAATATATTGCCATCGTGAACCATTTTTTGTTCGAAATGAAAACATTAAGAAAGTGTACATTAATGCAGCTACAATGCCTACTACTGCTGCGATTATATCATTGGTGTGGCCCTGAAGATGGTGACGGGGAGGTTCTTCAGCATGGTCAAATTCTTCTAGGTACAATAATTGCTAGTTGCAAGGAAATGGGAATCAATTGGCTATCGTTGCTGAGTCCTGACGATTATTTTTTTAAGCTGGTCGCCGAATGTAGGCCCTCACCGGCAATAATGGGTAGAGACGATTATAAAGCGCTTCAGGGGATGATATGGAGCTTCGTTTTGTTTTGGGATAGGAAAATGTGCCTAATCAATGGCCAAGAATGTTTTATCGAAAAATCGTTTGCCTATCAGGCGACGGAACCCAACATGACCTGGCATCAGAGGATGGCAATGCTAGATGTATCAATTTTCACAATAAACAATTTATTAAATGACTCGCCGAAGGAGGTGGATGTTCGAATGCTGGAGCAAGAGATTGAACGAGCGTTGGAAATGTTTCAGCAATCAAAACTTGAGCAAGATGCTCACATGAATCTGGAGCTTGAGCTAATGATACATCTGTGCCATGTTACAATTGAACACGCTAAAATGGTGTACTACGAATATCAGATGGATGTGCAACGATTTCATGACTCTGCGCAAGCTCTTTGGGATCAGATCATACACTTAGCCCAGACTTGCTATAAGTATTGTAACGACAATGATCCGCATCTTGATCCATTTACCAGATTTTACACCAACAAAATTGTCGGAATAGTTTTAAACAGAATTTGCATTTTGATACCGGCTTTGATTCTGCGATTGAACCGGTTCCCTCAATTTGGTTTCACAGAACGCAATCTTATGGTCAAATTCCTTTTCGGGGTTTCCTCTCTGTATTTTAATGAATTTGGGTTTGATTACTATCGATGTTTCAAGAAGATGTTTACGGCGAAGATAAGTTACAAGATTTTGAATAGGCCTGCGGACAAGGAACCCTGGCAGATCATTTTACACTTCCTTCTACATGACTTGGAAAAGATCAGGAATGGAAAAAAAATGGACGAGGTCGACATTGTTCGTAGGATACCCTTACTTGTTGACCTTCAGGAAACATTAAGGAAGATTCCCGATGGAGCCGACGTCGATGTTCTCAAAGCGTGGAATAGCACAATCTACCCAATTGGTAAACTGAGCCAGGATTTTGCGATCGATTTACATGCTGACCAGCTACAGTTTCTATTAATTGACCGCTACGCTAACTCGTTCAACATTTTTGCCTCTTTTTATGACCATGCAAGTTCGCGCTTGGCTGACAGTGCAGAAGATGCTAATGCCGAGTTAGAAATACGGTCAGAGCTCAGTAATTGGACTGCTACTCCAAATGCTGCTGTGGCTAAACAAGCTCTACTAAATAACGGATCGGGGTACTTATCTACTACCAACTCTGATTTGGAGCTTGCGAATTTCGAGCTGATACAGGAAATGTTCGAGCCACTAGACTTCATTTCATTTTTTTAGCATGGATGAATTGGGACAGTTTTATATGCATCGAAGGCTTTCTTCTTTCTTACATACTGAGTATAAGAATGGGGGTCTATCATGGTATCATTAAAACATGTTAACTTTTCTGACCAGGTCCGGCAAGTCATCGTTAGTCTTGTTGGTTTTGTGCGGTTGCGACCAACCACTTAAATTCGTTATGTAGTTCTCGTGGTAGAATATGGGCTGGAAAATACGTTCCTGTCCTTCTTCGACTACCAGGGTTGGGATGTCGTTCAGAATTAAGAATCTGAGATTAGGGAACCCTTTCAAGAAAGCCACATACGTTGCCTTGTAATGGTGGATGAGGGCATGGTAGCACTGTATTACATCTTGCCTCGTCAAAAGATCGTGCGGCAGGCCCAAAGACAAAAATCCACCATTTTGACCGTTAGGTGTTTGGTCGTCGGGAACAAGCATCTGCCCACGACTCTGGCGATAGTACAATAAATTCTCGTTCATCCTTAAAACGAACTGATCCAGATTCATGGGTTGCGTCCTAACGCTGGGATAGCAGTCGCTAGCCTTGGAGTACGGCAACAAAGATAAGTACCGCATCATCTTAAAGATGTCTTTAGCAGCAATGTCGTGAATGTCTGTCAAATTCCGATCCTCTGGAAACAAGAAGATTTTCTTCTTCAAGATATTCTCAAAGACGTGAACACATGCATCACAATAACATTTTTGGTGGAGCTGAAAGTGCGTTTCATGAATTGCGATGATTTGGGGATCCAGTCCCTCGAATCTCATGTCAATAAATTGTAATTTTTTGCAAACTAGGAGAATGGTTAGGAAAATCTCGGAGTTTCTTGTCTCTGGCATGAAATCTTCCAAGAAATCCATTTTGAGCCTCTTCAATCTGGGCAGATTATAGAAAAGGGTCACTAACACGTCAAAATTCTGTTTGATCGATATCAGAGATAGATCTTCAAGGTAGACAAACTCTTTGAAATCCTTTATCATTTGAATCTCCCTGGGCACCAGCGTCTCGTTCCATGAAATTATGGTTAGTGTTTTGAGGGTTCGGACCTCAAACACTTCCGACAGTTTTGTTAACATTGGCGTTCTCAAACTCTTGGCAAAGTAAGCAGGATCGTAAAACTCCCTTCTCCAGTGCAATTTAAGGTCTATGATCTGTAATTTGTGCGTCAGAGGATAGATGTAGTTGAACAGTTTCAACGGATCAATGAACAGTGTCATATGAGACAGGGACGTAGAGATTCTGGCCCTCAGGTACCCCTTCAGGTTGGGGATATAATCACTGGGCACAGAAATCTCGGGAAGTGAGTTTGGTGGGGCCATATCGAGACTGGTCACCTTCTGGGAAGACACAGCCCCCTCTGCGATTATCTCGTTACATGAAGGATCCGTTATATTCTCCAGCCGGCGCAAAGAAGCCCCTTTCGAGCACAGAATCGACAGCACAGTCCTTTGTAGCCCCGGATCGAGGTCCCAGTTGATCCTTATCCACTCTACAGACTCCAGAGCCTGCTTGTTGCTCTCCAAGGTGTATATCAGTTTCTTCAGCTTCTCGTTAGCGATTCTACGGGATTCATCCTCCTTCAAAGACGATGGAATGTATAGTAGAGTCCAATTGATTGCCAAATTCATAAAGCTGCTCCTGACCACATTGGAATCATTCAAGTATATCCTCCGGTACAGCAACTTAGTAGTGATCCTATGGCATCTACGGTTCAACAGCGACACCCTTAGCCTGTCCTGCTGTGGCAGATGCGAGAAGACTTCCAGCAAAAGCTCGTCAGGCAAACGCTCCAGCCAAAATAAACAACTTTCGTCCACATTCATCACAACCAGCGATCTGTCATCAAATTCTCGAGCCACAGAGAGTCCCAAAGTTGCTTACCTTGAGCCTCTGACAGGTACTTAAGCTTACTGATCCAAACGTGTGAAGCGACGCTTAGTAGCTTATAACTTGAACCGAGCCCCTCTAGGAGAAACTAAACTCTCATCAACCACTACAAAGATCGAGCAAGTGGCTAATTGATTCGATATGAACGGTAAGGGTAGACTGTCGATTAACAAGAGTGACGGGTGGTTGTTGCTTCTGTCTGTGTTTGTTCCACCGGTTCCTGTGCTTATCAGGAAGGGATTCTTTAGCAGAGATTTCCTACTTAACTTGTTGCTGTTTGTTATCCTGTTCATCCCTGCTATAGCACATGCTGCCTACGTGATTATTGAAACCAGCGAGGAACGCAATAAGGATTTTGCGCCCGTTCCCAGCCACGACGAGGACGCTACGGGACCAGGTAACGGGGACTTTGACGTCGATTTGGAGTCGAATGCCCTTCCCCTCTACGATGAAGTTGTGGGCTCGAGCGACAACGCAGTGACTGCAGCCCCTACCGACAACAAGGTCCAGAATTAGGTGTATATGTTCTTTTTTATGTAGAGCTTTTTAGATTGGTGAATGGCATGGAATATTAGAATGCAGGCAAGGTCCCAGCTACAAGAATTCCTTGGCCTTGCGTCTGTAGGCGTGACAATCGCGCAACCACTGTCTGTACTCCTTGATAGACCCGATTTTTTCACCGTAATAGTCCGGGACTGGGTTGCTGAAGCTTTGGGAAGAAGCGTCGACCCTGTTCTCGCCGATCTTCTTCAAAAATTCCTTGTTCTTGGCATCGAATTCGGGCAATCTTTTCCTGTGCGACAGATGGAAGATCTGTGACCCGATAAGCGGCCCAAACAGGTACCCAAGCGCGCCGGACGCAGCCAGTGCCCCCGAAATGACCACTAGCGGATCGAACCCCAGGATTGTCTGCGTCGGATCGATCTCCATAGTCGACAAATACGCCCACGATGCGTTACACCCGAGGAAAGCCGTGAAGACAGACGACCCGACATTAATCCTACGCTGCTGTTTTCTCATATGGAAGAAATCTGTCCATGTAAGCGACCCGGCAACCTCTGACCTACCATTTCCACCGGATGCGTTGGTAACCACCGACCTCGAGCCGGAAACCGCCCCGGGGGCTCTCGAAAAACGCAACACACTCCCCTTACAACCGAATATACCTCTATGTGTAATCATTAGCCCTCAATGCAGCCAACTGAACTCGATGTCTGCCCTTCCCTTCCGTCTCTGAAAGATGGTCTAACCAGTTATAATAGAGAGCTGATTGACGAGCAAGAGAAGTGGGCGGGTAACCGCCCATATATAAGAGAGATTGGCGGTTAAAAAGCGGAATGCCCTTTGTTAACAACTCTTCGCCACCCTAAGACGCAGTCAAAGAACAGGAATGGGCTGTGAGGACCCGTACGAGGAGTGGTACGCACAAAGAAGCGCAAGTTCGGCAGGATCCCTGGTGCAGGACGAGCGGGAGCGACAGGAGAGCCAACGGCGGCAACGCGAGGACGACGAAGAGCTGTGCGCACGTAGCTTGCCCAAAGAGCAGTATGCTGAGCTGGGGCCCTTGGCAGGCGTACAACGCCTGCCCAAGAGGGCAGACGAGTCGGGTCGAGGTGGTAACAAGCGTTTAAGACCATGAACCTTCGCCTGGGAGAATCCACGAAGGGGCCGGGACCCATCGTGGCGAGTCGACCATTCCTCCACTTGGAGCAGAGGAAGTGGAAGACCCACCACTTGCCATCAAATGCTCGCAGATATACTTGAGCATGATGTTCATTGCTGCGTTGAAGTCCCTGTTGAAAACCGAGGAGCACTTTATACAGCTATATACTTTGGCGGAGCCCAAGTCGTCCTTCAAATTTCCACAACTAGAACAGGTCTTTGACGTGAAATCCTCCTCAACCTCATGAACACTTGCACCGTCGAACTGCTCTGCCTTCATCGTCAAGCGATCGTGAGAGGAGCTGTGGGCGAGAGTCGACATGCTGGACCTTGATTTTCGGGTCAGCTTGCTGCATTCATGGTAATTCGAGTTGGGAAGAAAAATATTGTGATAGGACTTGCACAAGAAGAGGGCCAATTTCTTGTGCATATCCTGAACAATATGCGAAATCTTTTCGTCCAGCCTATGTTGCTCAACGGCGATCCCACACGTTATTTTCACGGCAGGTGGCTCTAATTCCACTGGCAAAAAGCAGTGGGCTGCATACGCTGCCTGTCGCGAGACCTTTATGCGGCAGGTGGCGCGCAAAAAAAACGCCGTCGGAAGGTGTGCCGGACTAGGGAGCAAAGTCCAGGGGGGCTGCCTACCCTCGTCAATCTGGTGGCCCGTCTAGGATTTGTCAGGTCTCACACAGCGGAATAAAGCAGGGAATATTCCCCAGCACGGGTCCTGGATGGATTTTAACGTCGAAATTACGGAAGCGTATATCTAGGTTTTGAATTATCTGCCAAATAGGTTTTCCCTGGGGCAGTCGGATAAGTTGGATAGACAGAGAAGATGGGAATTTGTGGATCCAAATCTGAAGAAACGCCAAGCGCAAGTGTGTCGCGGCAGCAGAATAGAACAGACAGGACTGCGGAGAACCACTCTGCAAAAGCCAACAGTAATATCACTTCGAGCAACTCCGATGACACCAGGATTGAGAAAGCGCTCAAGGAGCAAGACACCGTAGGTGACGCGTCGACGAGTGTTGAAAAATCGAAGAAAAACCAGGAAATTAAAGTGTTGCTTCTTGGTGCCGGAGAAAGTGGTAAGTCTACGATTATTCAGCAACTTAAGATTTTGCATCAGAATGGGTTTACCAGGGAGGAGCTGCTGGAATATAGGTCCGTTGTTTTCCAGAACCTGTTGGACGTCGGCAAGGAGCTCAAAGACGCAAGGTCTAAGTTCAACGTGCCTCTAGAACCGGAGTGTGGGATCACGGAAGAAGATGTGGCACTTTTCTACTCGTTTGACGACAGTGAAGAGAACGAGAAGCTGAAGGCAGAGGACGCCTCTAAAGGCGATAATTCCGCGAAGCAGAATGGGGGCGAAAGCAGAGAAAGGCGAACCGTGGCTTCTCTCACCCAGTTCCCACCTGAGCTTGCCAGAGTTTTGAGGGTGCTGTGGGATTTGAAATCAACGCAGGACCTACTCAACAGCCAGTCCAGATTGGAGTTCTACTTGATGGATTCCGCCAGCTACTACATGGAGAATTTGTCAAGAATCTCGAAACCAGATTACATACCTAATGAGCAAGACATTCTCCGCTCCAGACAAAAGACGTCTGGTATTTTTGACAACGTATTCGATATGGGTTCCAATTTGAAGTTTCACATCTATGACGTTGGGGGCCAGCGGTCTGAGAGAAAGAAATGGATCCACTGTTTCGACAATGTCACTCTGATCATCTTTTGTGTGTCTCTTTCAGAGTACGATCAGCAATTGCTCGAAGATCAGGGTCAAAATCGCTTCCAGGAATCTCTCGTTCTTTTTGATAATATTGTCAACAGTAGGTGGTTTTCTCGTACATCTGTTGTGCTGTTTTTGAATAAAATCGATTTGTTCGCTGAGAAATTGCAGAGGGTGCCTCTCGAAAACTATTTCCCAGATTACACTGGAGGTCAAGATATAAATAAAGCAGCCAAGTACATTCTTTGGAGGTTTATCCAATTGAATAGGGCTAACTTGAGCATATATCCGCATGTTACGCAGGCCACTGACACTTCTAATATCAAATTGGTCTTTGCCGCTATCAAAGAAACTATCCTTGAGAATACGTTGAAAGATTCCGGTGTATTATAAAGAAGGTTAATCAGCTCTCTATCTTGTTCTGGGTTCTAATGAAGGAGGTCTAATGGAGTTTACGTTTCACGAACGGCATTATGAATAATTAATTTACTTGTTTTCCAAAATGCAATGCGTCAAATCAAGCAACTTGATGTATTTTGTATGTTGTGTATAAGTTAACAAGCAACCCAAGTCCATAGTGATTCTAAACTTCTTCGAAGTTTATCTCTGTTTAATGTTTTGATGCTTACTGGCCGATTTAGTATATACGCTAAAGAAAAACTTCGGATAAAACATTAAAAAGAGTTGCAATGGCCCAGATAAAGCACATCAATAGTCCCATTTCTTTCATTCTTTTCTTGCACCAGTGATGTATAGTTGGTGGTGAGCCAAAAAAGACGGCTAATATTATGACCTGGATAACAATTGCGGTGCACGAAACAATGAACTTGTAGTCTTGTGAATCATCGCGATCATGAAGTTTGACAGACCGCAATATCGCCCACTTGTTTGAGCTTTTGTGGAAGAACAACATCGAAATTAGCGCACTGAGGCCAACTCCACCCATAGAATTCAGTAGAACTCCTCCAATGCAAGAGGTACAGGAGATGATAAAGAACTTTGTAGCTATTTTGTTCATGTCTCGATTATGATCATCAGGCATCTTCTGGTAAAGCCGACACATAGCAATGTTCGATATCAGGTCACTTATTGAATTACCCAAAGCGAACACTGTTAGACCTAAGATTGCTTGGGATGCCTTAGTTATTCTTTGATATATTTCCAACATTTCGATAACAGCGTTAGCAATCAAAGAGATGCAGAGAATAGAGTTGACTATACCAATGGATAGGTACGTCATAATGATGACGTTTCCCAACTTTTCAAGAGCCCTCCTTTCATCACTGGGCTCAGGCGATTCTGGGTCTAATGAGGATTCGGTAAGTGAGAATTTGTTGAATGAGAGTAGAGTTCTGTAGAATGCCAGAGTCAAAGACAGCAGTACAGCAGAGAGGGAAAATGAGAAAAGCCAAAACATCAACGAGATACTGTGCGCCAATAGCCAAGAGAGTATCGCAAACGGTATTAGCGGGGATATTAAAGATTGAGCAAAGAGGAGGAGGACATCGACCTTCGATATAACATATTTTCCTAATTCCTCATCGAAGTCCAAAATACCCATTGGTTGGGGACATGAAAAGCGTAGAAATATGACAAACGGTACTGTAGCTATCGATAGAGTTGCGTCGGTTACAGTCTTTTGACCAAAGTTCATGAGATGCGGTACAAAAAGTTGGAGAAGGCCCTTCTTTAGCCGTTTTATCTTGCTCTTCTTCCTAATTCTCGAAGCCTGATTCAGCAGCGCCTCCGGTTCGATAGGTCGTTCGTCTGGGTCATCATGATACGGCGCGAAGGCTGCCGGGGAAGTTTGCGGTGGGGTTTGTACTTCAACAGTGCTTGATTTCTTAGAGGGTTCGGTGGATGATCTGACCTGGGCCTCAAATAGAGAAGGTTCACCCCTCTCACCTATCGTCACCAACTCTTCTTGGAAATCTTGCGTATCTTCTCTTGAACTTTCCAGCATCGATAGCAGGTTATTGTAATCCATTGCTGATATTAGGCTTGGTTTAATAATGTGGGGAAAAGTAGTCCTTTCTAGCGATTCTCTAGGGAAGGCTTCATTCCCCTCTACAACTCTTTCCTGTGTCCGTGCAGGTTTCCATAGGAACTTGACCACCAGATATGAGATGTAGATAGCGATCATTAGCACGCAATCGATAGTTGTGACTCTATTGCAGATACAGACGTAAAACATGAAGAGTATAGCGACGAGTGTAAAAGCCAGATCTCTCAGCACATTTACTCTCTGCTGATAGGTGATATCGAGAGATGTAGATGACATGATCATAAAAATGGAGCCTTCAACTATGCATAGGATGATTCCACAAGCTCCCAACACTTCACCGATGGAGAGTGCTGCGCCATTCGAGGAATACGTCGAAGTCCAACTCATGAAGTTCGAAAAAAGATCTGGCGAAGAGTTACACCACGCTAGCACTACTGCCATCAAAGTCCCGGTACCATGGTTATTGAAGTCGGCTACTTTGGCAACATTTGGACACAGATATTCGGAGGCAGTTATGCCTAGTAAAACGAAGCAGAGAACAACATGTAATATACTAGCCACCAGGAACCCTGCTGACAAAGACGCATCAGGAAACAACAAAGCTGGATGAGCAAGTTTGGTTACCCATCCCATCATCTATCCCTCTCTTATGTGTGAACGTAATCTTCAAATGAGGAACGGTGCTAAGCCCTTTAGCTCTACGCATTGTGATCAGAAAGAGTACAAGTAAACCTACTGAATATTCTCTATATTAAATCTATACAAGATTACAGTGTCCACTCAAGCCTGGTATTCAACCTTGTTTTTTGGGTAGGAAGGACCGACCTCTTGGATGGATAGAGAGGCCAACCATTGGCCCATGTCAATGGCAGTGTCAATTGGCTTGCCCTGGGTCAAACCTGCCATGAATCCACCGGCGAAAGCGTCACCAGCACCGTTGGTGTCGACAATCTTGTCCCCGGACAAAGGCCTCACCGGGTAGGACTTGGAGCCCTCCGAGGAGGTGACAACCGTAGGATCAAGACCTTGGGTGAAAATGACGGTCCTGTTCTTGGAATCGCCCACAATGTGATTGGCAATAGAGACAAGGTCTCTCTGGTCAGCAGGCAACCCAAAGGACTCGGCGTACGAGGCAGCTTCGGACTCGTTAGCAATAACATACGTGGTGTATGGCAAGACCTGTTCCAAAGGGCCCTTGAAGACCTGTGGGATGAAAGGCGCGCTCAGGTTCAGCACGAAGGGCTTCCCCTTTTCCTGAGCGTGCTTGGCCAACTTCAGAATGGCCTCTGGAGACACAGTCAAGTGGAATCCTCCGACGTAGAACAGCTTGGCGGCCTCAACAACGTCCCAGTGCTTGTCCAAGTGGTCTGGCGTGAAATGGTTGGCAGCCCCCAGGTCCGTGACCATGGATCTGTAATGCCCGTTGATCATAGCTGCACATTTACCAGTACCGATATCCTTCTGGAACTGGTACAGCGACAACACACCAGCAGCATTGTTCTCCTCCAACAGTTTCTCCGAATACTGGTCCTGTCCAACAGACCCAAAGTAGCCAACCTGGCCCGAGCCTAGCACATATGCGGCTCCTCTAGCGGTGTTCTGAGCAGCACCTCCAGCGACAAACTTGACGTCCTCAAACCCCAACAACTCCTCAAAGATAGCCATACGAGGATCCTTTGAAGCAGCATCCACCAGGATAGCATCGTCGGGCTTCAGCCCGTACTTCTCCAAATAAGCAGGCTGTACGGTAGCCTGGTAATCCAGCAATGGGTTACCCAAGCAAACTAGTTGTGGTTTAGCAGTAGCAGACATTCTCAAAAACCTTCCTAAAACCCTCCAATGGTGCACAAGTGGTCTCGAATACATCATTAAACTCTTTTAATACTCGAGATTGCAGCCATCCACAGCTTCTGGTGAAAAATCTCGACCACACGTGAAAATTTTCAACTACAGATCGTATAAGCTTCAATTGAGCTCAACGATGGCCAATTGAGCCTGTTGGGTGCATTTGGGATGTACCCCGGAGGACTGTGGCCTCCAATGGCCTGCCAGAGGTCATATCCTGTCTTTGTTACTCGTTTTTAGGCCTTCTTGTTGATCAGCGATGCCTGAAAAATTCCAGTATTAGCTGTAGACTGTAGTAAGACCCTACACAGTTCATTGGAAGGTGCTTGGGTAAGTGAGCAGAATGAAACTTCTGGTTGATCAAGACCCGTTTCTTAGGTTTTCGCTATTTCCTGGTTCCGATAACCTGTATCTTTTGCATGCGCACGAGGTGATTGGAGCGTTCGTGTTCTACCAGGCCATGTATGCTTGGTTTGCTCCATGGTTCAACAGGGTTGTGTTCCGTCAGGGCTATACCTCGATTGGGGACCGTAAGACGAGGATCAACTTCGATATCCACACGGTATCGAATGCCCAGTGCGTCGTGACTTTCTGGTCGATTGCGCCAACGCTGCTGCTACCGATGAACCTGAGTGTGGTCTCATATGAGAGCGAGGTGACTTCGATGGCGGCTGCGTTGGCTGTGGGGTACTTCTTGTGGGATCTTTTCATCTGCGTACGGTACTTCAGTCTGTACGGGTTCGAGTTCTTGGCGCACGCGATGAGCTCGCTGTACGTCTTCACGCTGGGCCTGAAGCCGTTCTGCCAGGCGTGGGTCGGTAAGTTTCTACTGTTTGAGGCGAGCACGCCCTTTGTCAACAACAATTGGTTCATAGCACAGCTTTCAAGAGGCTCCGCCAAGTCCATCGTGCCCGACTGGTTCAACATCGCGAACGGGCTGCTTCTGATCGGCACATTTTTCCTCGTCAGGATCGTCTGGGGGTTTGTTGCAGTCTGCTTCCTGCTGTGCCAAATGTGGAAGGAGCGCCATGAGCTCCCACTGGTGCAGTCGGGGATACTTCTTGTGCTGAACCTTGTGCTCAACACTTTGAACTTATTTTGGCTGAACAAGATGCTACGGCTGGCCAAAAAAATGGTGGCCCGTTCTTCGACAAGGTCCAAGAGTGTTTAGACCTACATAGAGTGTCATAAAGATACGCTGGAGCCCCAATGGGGCCTTTATAACTGTCCTATGGTTCGTGAATGGTTCAGCCTCTCCTGGCTGTTGAAAAAAAAGCTTGGTGTACAAAGCAACCTCGAGGAAGGAAGAAACCTAACACCAATAAGGACACTTCCTGGGGATTTGAGGACGCTATGACTGTCTTTGATCAAGTGCAGACTTTGCTGGATAAGCCTAACATCCCTTTCAAGAGCATAATTGCTGGGATAACCATCGGTAAGTTCGCGTTTGAAACTTATTTGACATACCGTCAGTACAGGGTTCTGTGTAAGAAGAAGCTTCCTCAGGTTCTGGAAAATGAGATTGATGATGCTACGTTTTTGAAGAGCGAAGACTACTCGCGTGCTAAGGCTAGGTTTTCCGTGATTGTCGATATTTATGAGCTGGTCCAGAAATTGGTCTTTATCAAGGTGGACGCATTCCCACGCCTGTGGAACTTTGGATTGCAGGCTGCAAACCTCTTGCTGCCGGCCAGGTTTAAAGTTGTTTCTACCGTTGCCCAGAGTTTGTGTTTCCTGAGCGTGCTGACCAACCTTTCGACCATCGTTGATCTCCCCGTTTCGTACTACCAGCACTTCGTGCTGGAAGAGAAATTCGGATTCAACAAGCTAAGTACCAAGTTGTGGGTTACCGACATGCTCAAGAGCTTGGCACTGAGCCACGTCCTGGGCGGGCCTATCTTGTACGGGTTCTTGAAGATTTTTGAAAAATTCCAAACCAACTTCCTATGGTACATCTGTCTGTTCGTATTTGCCGTTCAAATCCTGGCGATGACGCTGATCCCAGTCTACATCATGCCTCTTTTCAACAAGTTCACGCCACTGGAGGACGGCGAGCTGAAAGCGTCGATCGAAGCGTTGGCCAAACGGGTGGGCTTCCCGCTGGATCAGATCTACGTCATCGACGGCTCCAAGAGGTCCTCGCACTCCAACGCCTATTTCACTGGTCTACCCTACATGAGCAAAAGGATCGTGCTGTTCGACACTCTGGTCAACGAGAGCTCTGTCGAAGAGATCACCGCCGTCCTAGCACACGAAATAGGCCATTGGCAGAAGAAACATATCATGAACATGGTCGTCTTTAGCCAGCTTCACATCTTTGTCATTTTTTCGCTTTTCACCGGGGTCTACCGCAACCTCTCCCTCTACAACGACTTCGGCTTCTTCATCGGCACCTCCGACTCTCTCCTGAGCTCCTCGGCCAAGGTCTTCACCCCAGCATGGCCCATCATCGTCGGCTTCATGCTGTTTAGTGATCTTCTGACCCCATTGGAGTGCTTTATGCAGTTTATCATGAGCCTGGTCTCCAGGCTACACGAATACCAAGCCGACAGCTACGCAAAGGGCTTGGGACTCTCCAAGAACTTGTGTAAAGCCCTCATTAACCTGCAAATCAAGAATTTGTCCACGATGAACGTCGATCCACTCTACTCCAGTTACCACTACTCCCATCCAACGCTACCGGAGAGACTCACCAACCTGGGCTACGTGAGCGAGAAGAAGAAGCATTGAAGCCTCTATAGATACCTTCTACATAGCTAGTTCTACTCATCAAAGGACTTCAGGCCTAACAGAAGGTCCGGCTGGGTAACATATTCTTATTCAACCATACAAAAAATAGTGAAGGGACACAGTAATAGCCAATTTGCCACCCATTCGAGGACCATTGGAGGTAGTTAAGATGGTTGTAGACCTTATGGACGTTGATACGCCTGCGGAGGCTGGTCAGGAAGATGTAAAGTATGCGGAAGAGAAAAACGTAAACGCCATTGTGGCGGTTCTGCAGGAAATCGCCAAAACCAGTGTGACATTGGATCCTTATTTTGTGTGGAAGGGTTTAAAAGAGTTGAGTAACTTGAGAGCCAACCATTTGAACGAAGAGACGTTGCTGGCTTTGATTAATTTATTGTACCCCGACACTTCGGCTTTTAAAGTGCCTTTATTAAAGGCGGTCAATGGGGAAAGGAAATGCTCGGTTCCCAATGCGCAGGACATCAGAGCTGGATACCCTGCGTCTTTTTATGAGGTTGTAAGCGATAGATCGATTGAGGTAGCCCCAGAGGTTAACAGCTATGTGCATCTGCTTGTTATCCGTTACCTGCTGGATGCCAAGAAATTGCAAGAGTTGGAGGCATTTAACAAAAGGGTTATTCTCCCAAAAATTCTAGCATTCTATAACCAGCGGTCCATTGATCTGATAAGCGCAAAATTGTGGTTCTACGTGGTTTTGTGCGACGAAGCTGTGGGAGATCGTGCCAATCTGGAGACGCGCTCTACGATGATCAAGTCCTTAAAAATTGCATCCCTCAGACACAACAACGAGACGAAAGCTATGCTGATAACCCTGTTGCTGAGAAGTTTCTTGGCTACCGGCGAGGTGGAATCTGCCGCGGATTTCATGGCCAAGGTGGAATTTCCCAACAGTGCGGACGTTTCCAGTCCCTTGGAAGCAAGGTTTTACTTTTATCTCTCGAAAATCAATGCGATTCAGTTGGATTACTCGACTGCCAATGAATACATTATTGCGGCCATTAGAAAGGCCCCCAACAGTCCAAACAGCCTGGGTTTTCTACAGCAGGCCAACAAACTACATTGTGTTATCGAGCTACTCATGGGAGATATTCCAGAGCTCTCCTTCTTTCATCAGCCCGGGATGCAGCGGTCCCTTGAGCCGTACTATGACTTAAGTAAGGCGGTCAAGCTGGGTGATCTGAAAAAGTTTACATCTGCCATAGCGAAATACAAGCCCCAGTTGATAAAAGATGGCAATTACCAACTATATGTCAGATTGCGGTCTAACGTCATAAAGACAGGTATCCGTATCATATCCCTAACCTACAAGAAAATCTCGCTCAGAGATATTTGTCTGAAGTTACGTCTCGACTCTGAGCAAACCGGAGAATACATGGTATCCAGAGCCATTAGAGATGGTGTGATCGAAGCCAAGATAAATCATGAACAAGGATACATCGAAACAAGCGAGCTGTTAAACGTTTATGATACAAAAGAGCCCCAGGATATGTTCGATGAGAGGATTCAGTTCGTGAACCAGCTTCACGACGAAAGCGTGGTGGCCATGAGGTACCCCGAAGACAATAAGGGAAAGAATAGCACAAACGAGGACGAGGATTTCATCGATGGTGAATTGCTCGATGACTTATCCGACTTTTCCGACATTGATGGTCTAGGTTTCCTATAGTCGCGCATAGCAGATCGACATGATATAATCAAGTAAGTAATGTGTAGTCCCAAACCCAGAAGTGGTCAATCCCTCTCGTTGAACATCGTCCTGTATTTCGATCTCTCTCTAGCAGGCCTTTCACCTTAGAATGGTGAAAAAATTCACTTAACAACAGGTAGACTAAGTGGTAAATCCGGACCCAAAACACTCTTTATAGAATGACTGACGAGGTTAAAGGATCCAAGGAAGCTGATATAGCTGTTGAGGATGGGATTCAACTGGCCTTGGATCCTAATCTCATATCTCTGCCACACAATGGGACAGCGACTACTCCGCAGCCAGTAGCGACAACGGCCAATTCTGCGGATGCTGATACATCAAGACAAGAAAGTATTAAAACAAGTGAAAATCAGCCTCAAGATATTCCCAGTGACAAACCGGCCCCATCCCAGGGCCTGTTCAAGAATCCGTATGAGATTTTTGGGCAGATGCCCATGCAGCAGTTGGTACCTCTACTGCTTCAGCAAAGGGGACCAGGATTCAAGTTTGCTGATCTTTCTGAGGAAGGGCTTTTAAATGAAATCGAGTCCAATCAGGACAGCTTACAACAACACGCCGATGATAAATCCCAAGACGATTTTCCAATTCTCGGTCAGGACGAAGATAGTCTTATGACAGACGAGGCTAGCAGCAAGCCCAAAACTGAGGAGAACTCTCAATTAGATTTGCAGCAGAAAGAGGATTCCGGCAGAACCAGCTTCGGGAACGAGGCAGAACCAATAACCCAGGAGCAATTTGTGAGTATCCGCAGAAGTATGATTGAACATATCAACCTTGCATTGAATGAATCATCCCTCGCACTTGAATTCTTGTCCCTACTGCTCTCTTCTGTCAGGGAGTCTGCTGCAACAGCCTCAATGTCACCATTTCTAAAGAAGACGGCTCCCGTGGGTTCATTAAACAGTGACAAAGTGCCGTTAGTACCGAACAGTGTTGAGGAAACGCAATCCGCAAAAGTTTTGAGTAGAGGCTGGAAATTAAGAAGCTTGAACGAGTCTCGCACGCTTCTCAAGGAGAAATATGTGGTCCTCAATGATACCATAATGAAGGAACATAGATACTGGAGTAACATTTCAAAACATATCAGCAATAAAGACGTAATCTTTAAAATGAGGGATAAGAACAGCGGAGAACGATTGCTAGGAATCAAGTATGGTTATGAGGACTCCGGTTCTACGTTTAGACACGATCGAGGAGTGGCAGTTCTAAGAAATAATCCCGAGCAGGATAAATTGGAATTAGTGCCCTCTCCCGGCGCTGATGCCGTTAGCTCATCTCATACCGAAAGATTCGTCAGGGTGCGGATATATACGAAGATAGCATCTGAGGACGATTATATCTTGACTGGCGAGAGTGCTATGAGCAAGCTGTTTTCAAACGCCGACGGCGCGGAAGACAACTCAGAGGACGTCAAGAATCAGATCAAGAGATTAAAAGCTTTTGCGTTTGAGCATGAGTTGATGTTTCAGCTAAAAAGGGAAAGCTCACTGCTCATCTCATATGGAGTTACTGTCGAAAACGAGAACAAGGTGGTTGTAGAGTTGCCTAACGAAAAATTTGAAATGGAGCTTGTCTCATTAGATGATGACTCAGTGGTTAACCATGATCAAGATGCACCCAAAGTTAATGACAAACGTGCGACATTGACTTTGACCCTTCTGCGATTGCTACTCATCGCGATGTTTAAGAAAAACTTGAAGCAAAGGCTCACGTCCCCATCGAAAGTATCGAGGAGTGCCAAGGATATTCTACTCCTGCGACCCCTACTTGGTCGGCTGAGACATCACAATTACAGGATACTGCTGAGAAAGATAGTGAAAGATTACATCTTAGATGTAACGGAAAATCCTACCATGACTGAGACAGCCATTCCGCATCCAGCCTCATCTGTGGAAAGTGAACTTGATGTCAATGTCGCAAAGTTGACCGGCGAAGTAAACGCTTTTCGTGGCCTGGTTAATATATCCAAGACTAAATTCGAAATTGATCTGTCTGAGAAGGGAAAGTTGATTTTGGTATTGGAGAGCCCCAATTATTGCAACGCTGTGGTAAGAATCACTTACTCAAATACTTTGAAAGGTGCATCATTCGATACAAGCTTTTCTGAGTTCAAGGAGATTGAGGAGTTCCTTCATTTCATTTTCATAGAGTACATCAAGGATAAGGAAAGCGTTAAAGATGAAAACTAAACTGGACTCGACGTTATAACCTTAATACGTAGTTGAATATATGCATAGCACGAATGCACCTCGCGAAGCAGGTTCAATTTCTACTCATCTGGTGTGCTGATGACCTGCTCAATTTCCTCAGCACTAGTCAAAATATGCACGGAGCTTTCATCATCATGATCTGATTCATCGACTATAACTGCTTCGGAAGAGAACTGGTTTGACCTTTTGAATTGTTCGTTTCTTTCCTCTCTAAGGGCTCCAAGGGCAACAAAGTTGATCCAGACTTCAATAAAACAATAAGTGAATACAACATTGTTGTGCAAATATAGATTAGATTCCCACTGATAAGCCAATGCAGTCAATATGAAGAAAACAAATAACCTAAAGGGAACCACCGAGTTAAAGTAGTTCGGATTTGCCTCTAGCAAAGGAACGAGATCGCTGATAGCCGCGAACATAAATAAAAGCCCAAATAACCCCAATTGAGCACTGTATGTTGGAATTCTTAATGCAGGTAGATTCATGGCCTGGGTGAAGACTTCCATGTAAGAGCTTTGCAGAATACTATTGACATCTTTGAAACAGAAAAAAGCAAGACCAAAGAGGAATGCTATCCTGAAGAAAAGAGCATTGAAAGACGAAATGGCTGCCATTATGCTAATTCTTCGCGTATACTCAGCCTCAAGTTCCTTAGTATAATTGACCTTCAACGTACCACCAATTTGTAAGTGGCGCGCGCTGCGATGGACCTAATGTTTAAAACACGAACAAGAATCGAGAATAGTTTAAGAACGCCATATAAACCATAACTACAAACTGTATTGTGAACATCATATCTTAGCCCTTTCAATCTTTGGACCAGCTGCGCTTAAAATGTCGCGCACCTCCTGGGGATCCCGGATGTAGTTTAGCTCGTCGTACTTGAAAGGGTCATCATTACCATTATCGTTAAACCTGCTATAGTCATCTTTGCCATAAATTTCTTCGACCAGAGAGAGATAGTCCTTCAAACATAAAACCTCAAGATCCTTGTCACCCCGCAGTTCATTTATCTTGGTGACAGAAAAGGAATGAAGCTTCCTTCTCTTACGTGGGTTTGGCACCTTATAGTGTATCATGAAAGCCATGAAACATATGGTGTGGCATTTGGAGCAAAAAACGTCGAAATCAACAGCATCGGAATCTTCTTGAGATGCCACTATCGTCGATTGATCCTCTTCGGCCTTAGGTGACGGAAGATTATGCTCCTTAACCCTCGAATAATCATTCCTCACAATTTTCTTCAGAAAGCTTGGGTTGACGTACACGTCCGGTAATTGCTTGATCATTCTGTTTTTCGAGTTCAAGACATTCAAAAGTTCTGAGTAACATGTTCTGACAAGACCCTCCTGGAACGAGGTGCTTCCCCTCAAAAACCCAATGATAACATTCAACATCAACTCGAGCATGTCAAAAACACACTGCTTACCAGTGAGTCGATAGTCTTTGATCGCTTCAATACCGTAAGGCACCCATGAATCAAGGGTGAAATTAACAGCTTCATTAAAGTTGTAGCCACTGTTGAAACCCGCATGGTAGCACTTGGGAAACGTTACGATGTATTCGTTCGGATTTTGGACTGCCTTGAAACATGTTACTCTAGCATCTTGGAACTTTTTATCATAGGGCGAAACCAATGTGACCAGTTGATGCAATAAATCAGGCTGCTTATCGAACAGATCCGGTGCCAGGCTCTCCATGAGACTGTTAAACTGGCTGCAACTGTATTCCGGTACACTGTACCAGATCTTAGGAGCACCTTCGTGTTGATAATTCGCACTTAGCGTATATTGATCTTCCAAGTGCCAGCAAAATGTGGAAAAAGTAGACCCCACATATATCCATGGAACTGTCATGCCTGATATTTTCCTATCGAACATTGGCAACAAAGAACCCTTGGCATTAGGAAGGTTCAACAAATTCATAGGATGCTTTGCGTCCTGGGCAAACTTCTCCTTGTGTGTTTCGAGTAGGTCCTCAGGCGTATATTCCAAGCTGGGGAATCCAGAGATTTCTCCGGGAGAGATGCCGCTAATATCGGCCCCATACTTCACGGTTATCGTGTTCTCTATATCGTTGACGTAGTTCCAAAACTTATGCTCCAACTGTTCTATCGATAGCCTTTCACCCGTTACTGGATCAGCGGTAAGTTCGGCCTCTCTGGAGTTACAACGCTCCTTAAATTCGGAAAGTGTGTAAAAATGTTTCTCTTCTTTAAATCCATAATAACCATTACCAACTATGCAGTTGTCGCAAATCCACTCGCCCTTGGGTATCGTGTTTAAAGGTGGTGAGAGACAAAATAGATGAAATGGTTTATCGCAGGAGTCACAAAGTATCATTTTAGTTGGCTTGTTGGAACGATCACATACAACGCATCCCTCATCTTCATTGTCTTCGCTGTCAGATCCTGAGGACTTCGCTTCCTCGTCACTAAGTAAAGATTTGGGGTATTCCTCATTATGAAGTAGCTTGGAGAACTGGTTAGATCCGTGGGTTCTTGTTTGTGCCGCAATATAGTTGTAATACTTGGAGATGTATTGCTCAAATACGTCCTGCAATATTGGTACGGGCGCCTTTAGTTTCCGAGAAACACACTTCCATACATTCCCGCTAGTCATGATATCAGACAAAGATGGTAGCGGCCCAGTGCTTTCAGTTCGCTGACCTTCCAAATAGGAAGAGATGGCTCTTTTGCGCCTATTTCTCGAAGCATGCAATTCCACACTCTTCTTCGACGTTGTATCGCATTCCTTAATTATCATGATGAATAAGTCATACAGATATACTTTCTGTCCTTGTTTGCTTATTATGTATGGCTTCGCAAGCCTTTCCGACTTCTTAATTCTCTTGGCCCTGTTGAAGTTGTTCAGTTGCTTGACAAAGAACATACGGCTCCTATTCAAAATGTTCAGTTCAGCTAGGTTTTGAACTCTGACGTTAAACTTGAACGAGTCTCTATTGATGGAGAAATGTGGACAAAAGTCTTCCGGCGGAACAATTTTTACCATACCATACTTATGACCCAGTCTCTGAACTTTAGCCTCTGAGAGATAATCAATTGGGTTGGCAAACTCCTTAGCGGTGGGGTGTAAAGTGGGTATTAATTCCATGGTATCTTTATTTTTCGATCATTGAATCACTCCGGTCTACTCGAACTGCATACAGCAGTTCTCAAATTTTAGCTTACTGGGTTTAAAGCTAAGAGCTTGAGCTGCAATGGTATTAACTGCGGCTGATTTCCTATTTTTTTTTTTTTTTTTTCTTTCCATCCGCGTCGTGCGCAATCAAAACTTGAGTAGAGAGAATCAAGATAAGAGGCATTTCAATCCCTAACCCACAACTCTGTAGAAAGAACAACAAGCGCAATGGGATATACATTGACAATTTTGGGATGTGGTGTCATGGGCCAAGCGCTCCTGTCAGCCATCTATAACGCCCCCAAAGCCTGTAATGCAGAAGTCGCCAAGCTATATCCATCAACCATCATCACCTGTAACCACGATGAAGCCAGCACCAAACAAGTGGATCGCTTGCTGGAGACCTTCAAAGAGTCTCCTAACGGTATCAAAGTTCAATCGACTTACGGCCAAAACCAGGACGCTGTGAGCAAGTCGAGCGTCGTGATCCTTGCGACCAAGCCGTTCCTGGTCGAAAAAGTGCTTTCAGGAGTGCAAAGCGAGATCAAGGACAAGATTGTCATTTCGCTGGCGGCAGGCTGGACCATCGGCCAATTGACCGAGTTCACCAGCAAGGTGTCCCGTGTCATGACCAACACGCCCGCGAAGTACGGCTACGGCTGTGCGGTCGTCTCCCACTCTGACGCGACCACAGAGGAGGATAAGGCTGTCGTCTCGCAACTGGTCAGCCATGTGGGCAAGTACATCGAACTCCCGGAGAAAAACATGGACGCTGCCACAGCATTGGTCGGGTCTGGACCTGCCTTTGTGCTGCTGATGATCGAGTCTCTGATGGAGAGCGGCATCCAAATGGGGATTCCCTTGAACGAAAGCAAGGAATGCGCCCTCAAAGTACTCGAGGGAACAGTCAAGATGGTCGAAAAATCAGGGGAGCACCCCGGAGTCCTCAAGCACCAGGTCTGCACCCCCGGTGGTACCACCATCGCCGGTCTCTGTGTCATGGAGGACAAGGGCGTCAAAAGCGGCATCATCCGAGGTGTCGAAGAAGCCGCCAAGGTAGCCGCCAAGCTGGGCAAAAAATGATAGAGCTAGTATTCTAAACTGATCATCTGTAGAACTCTGTACTGCTTAACATACCGTCGATAAACCTCGGGGTGGTTGTTGTGGTTGTGGTTGTGGAATAGCCGCCCAGACCGCGGTTCCGCCTTATATACAACCGCCGCCCAATCCCGGGTAACCTGACACAAAAACGAAACACATCCGGGTAACAGACGTCCCAAGCGATGCAGCGAGATCCGTCTACTCCAGAGAGGCCGGGTTACCACAGAGATTCGTACAAGTAGATCTCGATTTTCCTCAGCCAATCAGCAAGCTCAAAGCGTTCGCGCTCTTTTATACCTAATTTGTATGGCTTTCTTCGAGGTATTCAGGAAAGGGGCCAATGGTTGTGAAAAAATATGAGAATTGATACGTTCTATGAAAAAAAATTGGGTTCGTAGTAGTAAGTTGTTATTTAATATAAAGAATACTTCTCCTGATTTATTACTACTACTTGTTTAATTTCGGTTATTAATTAAATTCTTTCTTTGATTAAGAGGTTAACAAGTTTATCTCACGATGGTCTTGATTCCTAAAACTTCTCGTGCAGCTTTGCAGGCTGCTACACGCTTTGCTTCTGTCAGAAGCATGGCTACCGCTGCTCCTGTGGCCGGTAAGGTTAGAGCAGTCATTGGTGCCATTGTGGATGTCCAATTTGAACAGGATAACTTGCCTGCTATTTTGAATGCTCTGGAGATCGAGAGACCAGGTGGTAAGTTGGTGTTGGAAGTTGCGCAACATTTGGGTGAAAACACCGTGAGAACGATTGCTATGGACGGTACCGAAGGTTTGGTCCGTGGTGAGAAGGTCTCCGATACTGGTGCTCCAATTTCTGTGCCAGTGGGTCCAGAAACGTTGGGCAGAATTATCAACGTCATTGGTGAGCCAATTGATGAAAGAGGACCAATCAACTCTAAGGAGAAGAGACCAATTCACGCTGAGCCTCCCGCTTTCGTTGAACAATCGACTGCTGCCGAAGTGTTGGAGACCGGTATTAAGGTCGTCGACTTGTTGGCTCCTTATGCCAGAGGTGGTAAGATTGGTTTGTTCGGTGGTGCCGGTGTCGGTAAGACCGTTTTCATCCAAGAGTTGATTAACAACATTGCTAAGGCCCATGGTGGTTTTTCTGTGTTCACCGGTGTCGGTGAAAGAACCAGAGAAGGTAACGATTTGTACCGTGAAATGAGGGAGACCTGTGTCATCAACTTGGAGGGTGAATCCAAGGTGGCCTTGGTTTTCGGTCAAATGAACGAACCACCAGGAGCTAGAGCTAGAGTCGCCTTGACTGGTTTGACTATTGCTGAATACTTCAGAGATGTTGAAGGTCAAGATGTCTTGTTGTTTATCGACAACATTTTCAGATTCACCCAAGCGGGTTCTGAAGTGTCTGCTTTGTTGGGTCGTATCCCATCTGCTGTCGGTTATCAGCCAACTTTGGCCACCGATATGGGTTTGCTACAGGAAAGAATTACCACCACCAAGAAGGGTTCCGTCACTTCTGTCCAAGCCGTTTACGTGCCAGCAGATGACTTGACCGATCCTGCTCCAGCCACCACTTTCGCGCATTTGGATGCTACCACTGTGTTGTCCAGAGGTATCTCCGAGTTGGGTATCTACCCAGCTGTCGACCCATTGGACTCCAAATCTAGATTGTTGGATGCTTCTGTCGTTGGTAAAGAACATTACGAAGTTGCTACCAAGGTTCAAGAAACTCTACAAGCCTACAAATCCTTGCAAGATATCATTGCCATTTTGGGTATGGACGAATTGTCTGAAGCTGACAAGTTGACTGTCGAAAGAGCAAGAAAGATCCAAAGATTCTTGTCCCAACCTTTTGCTGTCGCTGAAGTTTTCACTGGTATCGAAGGTAAGTTGGTTAGATTGAAGGACACCATTGCTTCCTTCAAAGCTGTTCTTGATGGTAAGTACGATCATCTACCAGAAAATGCCTTCTACATGGTTGGTGGTATTGAGGATGTCGTCGCAAAGGCTGAAAAAATGGCTGCTTCTGAGTAAGAAGTTTAGGGAAACTGTGCTTTTATACATTGGTATTGGGCCCCTCGCCATTTTTTTCTCATCCCCATCATGATGATAACGAAACACCATTCATTAGCTGAAAGCTTATAGAAATGTGGAACCAAAAACTATGATCTTTATGTATCGAGATTTCATTTTATATTCAAGAACACTTTTGTTATTAGATAGTGACTAAGCTTTAAGGAAATTCACGTGAAGTACTATAAAGGATCAGCTTGATAAGAACAATGCTTCCTAACCGCAACCGAGCTGGATCTAGAGAGGTTCAACATGCGCTTAAAGAGCAGGTTTTTACTTCTGAGTCGAAGAAGCTTTTCCACCGTTAGGGATGCCAGCAAGGGCCTTCTCCAGTTCAGTCGAACAAACAACAAAGCTTACATCAAAATACGAGGTCCAGATTCGCCCAAGTTTCTTAATGGATTGCTCACGTCAAAAGTCATACCGTTCTTTATCAAGAAGAATCTCACAACCATAAATCCCAATGCGGACGAAGCTGCAAAGACGGTGTTTGAGTTTGACGAGACCAAGGCTAACTGGGGTATTTACAATGAGGTGAGTTACAATGGTGCCTACATATCGCGGTTTGGCCAGTACACAGGTATTTTGAACAGTAAGGGGAAGTTAATTACTGACACTATACTCTATCCGACGCCGCTGTCCAGCCACGATCCGAAGATGATGAAGTACCCGGCATATCTGCTAGAATTCGATAATTCTATCGTAGACCACATTCATGATATCTTCAGTGCTCATAAGCTTACAAGCAAGGTGAAGATCAAGAAGGCCGAGAACTTGATCTCCTGGGATCTGAGTCTGCGACTGCCGCAGGAGGAGACGAACCCCTGGGTTACCAATCTACTAGACCCTAGCACGATGACGAAAACGCCAGAGGATGCCTTAAACTTTGCGAATGGCGTATTATCAGCGTTTTTCCAAGGGAACGAGGACCAGATAGAAGCGCTGTACATCGAACGGCGCACAGATGAGATACTCGAAACCGATACCCAGGCTCCCCAAACGTTCAGGGTGGTTACAAGATCGTCCATTGAGGACATTGCAAAATTATTTAATCCGGTAGGCCTGCCATATTCCTGCGCAATCGAACAAGTTGATCCATCTTTCTTTAGGGCGGCGAGGTTCAAGGCCGGCTTTGTTGACAGTACCAGCGACTTCAGACCAGAAACCCTACTACCACTGGAGCTAAACTTCGACTATCTGCCCAATGCAGTGAGCGCTGACAAGGGCTGTTATGTCGGTCAGGAATTGACTGCCAGAACGTTCGCCACAGGTATTCTTAGGAAACGACTCGTTCCTGTCATCCTGACAAATGCAGACACATTGTGCCCTAGCGCCAAGTATCACGATATCATGCTTGACACCCAGTACGTCACCAAGACAGCCTCTTCCTCACCCTTCGGCAGTTCGCCCGCCAAGCCGCGTCAGAGACCCGCAGGATCTTTGATAGCGCATGAGGGTGATCAAGGAGTCGCATTACTAAGAGTGGAGCACTTTGATCTGGCTTTTGGCCAGCAAAATGACAAGATTCTGTTCCAAATTCCTGGGTCAGCAGTAGGAGTGATACCAAAGAAGCCTTTCTGGTTGGAAGAATAGTACCTATCTTGTATATAAGCTACAAACTCCGCTGCGCATACCCACAAAATCGTCAACATGCGTCTATAGTGATCTACATTTTTCAGTTGACTGTTGTTTTTACACCACACTTTAAAAACCCGTAACCCTTTTTACCATCAATTCTTTTGCGTCTCTTCAGAACCGCCGCCCTCCTGGTCGGAGTGTCGCTTGGTCCGCCCGAGCAGGCATCTCACTGGGATGGGCGCCCCAGAGGCAATGTAGTAGGGGCTGGGCCGAGCCTGGCTGGTGAGACGAGAGCCCCTGCACCAGGGAACCGGAACCTCCTCGTACCATCTCCCACTGGAGGTCGAGCCCAGCATTAGGCAGGTTCCGTCCGAGCCGGTTGGAAAGTTTTTTGTAGTGTGCCAATGCAGATGATGATGGTGAAATTTAGGTGAATCTAAGAGATAAGTCTGCAAAATATCAGCGTTACCCAACAAAGGACAAGAAGGCCAAACAAACCACGATGTCTGACACCGAAGCTCCAGTTGAAGTTCAAGAAGAATTCGAAGTTGTTGAAGAATTCACTCCTGTCACATTGGCTACCCCAATCCCAGAGGAAGTTCAACAGGCTCAAAGAGAGATCAAGTTGTTCAACAAATGGTCCTTTGAAGACGTTGAGGTCAAGGACCCTTCTTTGGTTGACTACATCCAAGTCAGACAACCAATCTTTGTCTCCCACACGGCCGGCCGTTACGCCAACAAGAGATTCAGAAAGGCCCAATGTCCTATCATCGAGAGATTGACCAACTCCTTGATGATGAACGGTAGAAACAACGGTAAGAAGTTGAAGGCTGTCAGAATCGTCAAGCACACCTTAGATATCATCAACGTCTTGACCGACCAAAACCCATTGCAAGTCGTCGTCGACGCTATCACCAACACCGGTCCAAGAGAAGACACCACCAGAGTTGGTGGTGGTGGTGCTGCCAGACGTCAAGCCGTCGATGTTTCCCCATTGAGAAGAGTCAACCAAGCTATTGCTTTGTTGACCATCGGTGCCAGAGAAGCCGCATTCAGAAACATCAAGACCATTGCTGAAACTTTGGCCGAGGAATTGATTAACGCTGCTAAGGGTTCCTCCACTTCCTACGCTATCAAGAAGAAGGACGAATTGGAACGTGTTGCCAAGTCCAACCGTTAAGAAAACCTGGTACTTGTCATCATCTTTTCTTTACAACCTCTGTACACTTTGTTTACATCACTTTTAGTCTTATATATCTAATATAACTGACCACTACGACACAGCAAGATTATGCGCGCCCAGGGACCTTCCAGTACCTCTCAATGGCACTGATTGCTTCTCTACCGTAGCATATGTCCTCTAGTTAGGCTAGCTTAACTCATCTCCGCCTGGATATACCGGTTCCAGGCGGACAGTTTGTTGTCCCTACCTCGCGGACAAATGGGAAGTTCCATGGGGTGAATAATGTCAGGAAAGTAATGACTACTAAGGTCATCTAGATAGTGTAGGAGTAACATCCTAGTAACCACAATGCTACACACATAGTGAGGTACCTGAAGGTCACGCAAGTAAATGATTGTTTGAATTCCGTTAAAGATATAAAGAAGAGCTTATACCGCCCCTTCTGCAAGCCTTTTTCTGACAAAGAAATACCAGCGAGAGATAGTGTGTTGAAAATGTCTGCTGTTCCCAGTATTATCACATCCAAACCGTCCCGGGATGTTCAAACGTTCAGCTATGAGCAGGATTTGCCTAAGTTACCTCTTCCCTCTCTCGAGGAAACTTTGAACGAGTTACATTGTAGCCTGGAGCCCCTGCACTACGCAGATGGGTACTATAATCATCCATTGAATCCAGAACAGCTGGAAAACTTCTCCGAGGCTGTTAAAGCATTTTTGGCCAGTGATGCAGCCGCAAAGCTACAGGGAAAATTGTGGGAATTCGACTCTGTGAACGACAGTTATCTGGATGATCTACATCTGGATATCAACAACAATACTTTGAGTGATGTGCAGGATGATGTGCTTCCTAGAAACCCTTTTCTGGTGCTTGCAGAGGACGCTGTTCCAGAAATACCTCAGGCGGATCGATCTGCAGTGCTGGTTCACTCGGCGCTGCGGTTTGTCTCTGCACTAAGGCACGGCGTATTGCCCCCGGACGTCAATTCTAGGAGCGGCAAACCGCTCTCAATGAGGCCCTACATGAATCTGTTTGGAACCACCCGGTGCCCGGTGTTCATGCCAGGTGAGGTCGAGAACTTCGATCTTAACAAACCTTACACGACCTCAGACCTTGACAGAGATTGGAACTTTAGTGATTCTGAGGCCGAAGGTGAAATACCAACACCGCCCCCAACCGCTAGTTCCACAAGCTCCGACCGGGAAGGAGAGGTGTTTGCGCTGCAGGGCATTTGCCTGAAAGCGCATGAGGACTCCAAGCATATTTTGGTTATTTCAAAAGGCCAGTACTATGTGCTTGATGTTCTCGATGAAAACGACGACATTTTGTATAACGATGGCCTCCTGGCATCGGCATTTGCTCACATCCTTGAAGATTCGCAGGAACCTATCACGTTCAAGAAATCGACAGCCCTTGGGAGCTTGACCTCTCATTCGTTCAAGAATTGGAAATACGCAAGGAAGCGGTTACAGAAAAGATATCCAGAAGAGCTGAAAATGATTGACTCAGCTCTTTTCGTGCTTGTGCTTGACCATTCCAGTTCCCAACGGTCAGGCGAACAAACCACTTCTTCTGACGACTGCAAAAGACTGTTCTACGGTACTTCGGTGATTGATGAAGGAGGCCACCAGGTCGGATCATGTATTTCTAGGTGGTATGACAAACTGCAGCTAATTGTCACTGCAGATTCGAAGGCGGCAGTCATTTGGGACTCCTTCACGTGTGATGGGTCAGCGGTGCTTCGTTTTACCTCCGAAACATATACTGAGTCCATTTTGAGGTTGGCGAGGGATGTCAATGCTGGTGATCCTCGCTTCTCTTTATGGCCGTCCATCAGCGATTGCAAGAAAACAGCCTCCAAGCCTTCAGCTCTGGAACTTGATCCCAGCACAATCACCAAGAAAATCGTTTGGGATTTCAGCAACATTTTGAACACACATGTTCACCTTTCTGAAACCAAACTGGCGGATCTCATTTCAAAACATGACATCTACCATGTATCAATCCCCTTTGGTCGCAGATCGGCTCAGCGGCTTGGAATTAATCCAGACTCCATGATACAGGTTGCTTTGCAGGTGGCACATTATGCTTTGTATGGGAAAATGGTTTTTGGACTGGAACCCATTTCCACCCGTGGCTTTAAAAATGCAAGATCTTGTTTTATCAATCTGCAGAGCAAACAACTGCTTGAGCTTTGTCAGAGTTTCATCTCTACTTCGCTGGACGAACAAGAGAAACTCGAGAGATTTCGTGAAGCCTGCGACAGCCATAATGAAAGGATTAAGAAGGCCAAGCTAGGCGGTGGATTTGAGAAACACTACAATGCCTTGAAACATCTGTTCAAATTTCATGAGTATTTTGGAATTGAGCTCGATAAAGAGGATTTAAAGACGGCCAAGGGTGTCTTCGATAATCCTCTGGTAACACCATTTTCTGCGCCCGAACTTATCGTTGCTAACTGTGGTAATGCCGCAACCACAACTTTTGGAATAACTCCTGCAGTTCCCCAAGGTTTTGGAATTGGTTACATAATTAAAGATGATCAAAGTGACTTGACCGTGACCTCACAATTCAGGCAAGGTGACAGGCTAATGTATATGTTAAACTGGGTACTCACCGAGATTCGCAGCTACTGGAAAGCCTCTACAGGGAAAGCGTTTACCAAAAGCAGTGTTAAAATAAGTCCACTGGTAGACAAGCTTTATGAGATGGACAATGCTTTGAATAACTTGAAACTATCAAAATCACATGGCTCTAATAAGGTGATTGGAGGATATAGCTTTTTCGACCTGCAAGCGCACTTGGATAGTAGAGGTTCCTCCAGAGTCCAGTCGCAGAGCAATTCATCGGTGCACTTGTCCGAGTTGGCTGCCAGCAGTCATGGCTCCGGTAATATGTTAAAGTACATGAACTTTGCCTTATCTGTTCCAACTGAGAAAGAAAAGCTGGATACAGGGTTTGAGATTCAACAGATACAACCTAGCACAAAAAGTGAATCGGACGAAGAATATGCAGGATCGCGGCCAGACACTAGGAGACGAAGCAACGTAATCAACTCCAAGTTTGACATCGATTTCGATCGTGGCGGGGTTGGAAGGAAAGTCACAGCTGCTTTTGAGTGAGGTTACATCTCTGTATTATTTATATATTTAATGAACGTCATGACCATGAATTGTTGTTGATTTACTTTAGTTGCTGGGCTAGTTTATGATCTACTTGCAAAAACCAGAAAGCAAGCAGACAATCAGCAAGAATTACCAGAACACCACTAATAATGTAACAGCTCCACAAGCGGTCCATTGAAGCTAATAGGCCTGTGAAAATAGGCCCAACACACCGGGCAAGTGTTTTTCCAATGTTCACCACTCCCATCACCCTGGTCAGATCCTTTGATGCAATAATGTTAGTCAATAAGATTTGACGTGGTATCACATCCATTGCAGTAGTTGCAAAATGCAAATTCAATAAAACAATTGAAAGCGGCAAGGAAGATTCAGCGAATGGTATTAGAATAGAGAATATCCCGGAAGGAACCTGCACTAGTAGTGTAGCCTTGACTGGACCAAATAACTTGGCCATTATCGATGATGGAATTGTCGAAGATGCCATGACAATCTTAGAAGCAAAGAACAATGCACCTAATGCAAAGGAACTCATGAAAAACTGCTTGGCATAATAGTAAACCATCCACCCACTAGTCATAAACCCACTACCTAAAGAATCCAGCATAAAGATGGCCAACAATTTTAGGAGCACGGCGGTAGTCTCTTTCGACAATCCGCCTTTCCTGTCTTCGGAGTTCTGTAAGAGGGGAGCCATCTCGTCGTTTACCAGAGCTTCTTGTGTGGATACCTCTTGATGATCACCGTCCAATTCTGTAGCGTCCGATAGAAGTACCATGATTACCACCTTAACCAGGGCAAATGCAGCATAAAGCATAAATACCAGCTTGTAGCATTCGAGGTCGGTCTCGGCTAGATTCATATATTTCAATGTATCGATGAATGTGCCGCACGCGATAGCCCCTAATGCAGCTCCTACTGTCCCCACTAGAGAATGTATTGCGTAAATCTCCGGCCTCTTGTTATGCGGTGTAAGATGGGCTATCATAGATTCCTCAATGGATTTAAATGGACCCACCTCGTCACTCGAAGGTGAAATGACGCCAAAGATTGCAAACAACAGCAGAACTTGGAAGTTTTCGCTGTAAGCGAACACTATACCACTCAATACCATCATAACCGACCCATATATCAAAATCCTACGTCTGCCCCAAGAATCAGCATGCCATGTCAACACATAGGAACAAACCACATCCCCTATAAGAGTAAGGGACATAAACCAACCAATCTTACTCTCAGATAAATGTAAATCATTGAGGAACAGTGTCAGCACTTGATTAGTCAAACCATAGGCAAAAAGTCTGAAAAAAACGGATGCCCAAAGAAGCTTGACATCTTTTGAAGCTATACGTATCTCCTTGAGCACATTCATCAGGAAATACAAGTAATTGGCCTCCTGATGGTGTTCTTGTAAGCGAAGCTGGTCGAGATTTTTCACCTCATCGCTTACTTTTTTCACTCATCTTGGCAGAAAAACTGTCATTCAGTAGACCACTACCAGACCCGGATCCACTACGGCGATCTATGGCATCTGGTTTATATTTCCCGCTAGATTAACGGTCTGGGAAGCCATTGGAGTGTGCTTTGACAAACCGACCTTCCTTTTGAGTCGTGGAAATATGAGTCCCTCACAGTCAGAGTCTGATCTGAGTGCATTCGAGGGGGGTGGGAATGGTCAACGGGCTAGCTTACGTGATAGTGGGAACAGCAGGAGGAAGTTCGCCTGTGTGGAATGTCGACAGCAGAAATCGAAGTGTGATGCCTACGAGAGGGCGCCTGAGCCCTGCACGAAATGTGCTAAGAAAGGAGTGCCTTGCATCCTGAAGAAGGACTTCAGAAGAACGTATAAGCGTGCAAGAAATGAAGCCATTGAAAAAAGATTCAAGGAACTTACAAGGACTCTAACCAATCTGAGTTCAGAGGAGATTTTGAAAAAAATAGAGCAGGAACAAAGAGACCTGTTGAATGGACAGAACTTTACCAAAGAGAAGGTGAAACGGCTGAGGAAAATAAATTCTTCTCAGCAAAGTGGCCAACCTTCCGGTGCGTCTTGGGATATCGAAGAGATCACCAACGCTGATGCCAATGCTGATGGGAATAATGGAGAAGATGGGCAAATCACCGAGTTCATGAGTGAGCAACAGTGGGAGTGTTCGCCCAAAGGCCTTGGAGACGTATATATGTCGAGTGACGATATTTCGGAGCTTTTCAAAGAGTTTGCTACTAAATATCACCCTTTTCTGCCGGTAGTGGATATATCGAGGGGTCCTGAGTGCATCTACTCACTTTCACCCTGCCTCTTCTGGGTTATACTACTGATTGGGTTGCGCCGAAAATCCGGAGCTACAGATCTTATGACTAAGTTGTCAGGTTTGGTAAAATCCATTCTTGCAGAGATCACAATATCGCCCATCATACGATATACGCCGTCAGAGAATGACGAACCTGTATTGAATGTTGCCTCTGTTTATTCAGTTCAGGCGTTCTTACTGTACACATTTTGGCCGCCTTTGACTTCTTCGTTGAGCGCAGACACTTCGTGGAATACCATTGGTACTGCTATGTTCCAGGCCGTACGAGTAGGCCTCAACTGCGCAGAGTTTTCGAAAGAATATGCTTCTGCGAACTCTAAGCTGATAAGTGAACAAGTAAGAACCTGGGTCTGCTGCAACGTTGTGTCCCAAATAATCGCGTCCTCTTTTGGCTTTCCGGCATATGTGTCCTTCGATCATGCCGTCATAATTGCAACCGGAGAGAGCCAGGACAAATACGAACGCCACAAAGTGCCTCTTCCGATCAAGCAGATGGCGCAAATAGCGCATTTTGAGAACCAGGTCATCAGTACGATGAACTCTAACCCCTCTAATGAACTTGGTATGGTGGGGGGTGAGCAGAAACAACCACTGTTGCGTGTCTTGGGCCAACAACTAAGTCAATTGGAAGTCAATTTACAGGAAAACAACATGGACAGCATGAGAAAATTCTTGTTACTGGTTGCCAAGGTCCATCTTCTGACGTATTATTTTACTGACGCAATTTCTACGCATAACAAGAACTCCACCGATGTCAGGCTTATGTCTCTTTCGGAGATCGAGTCGAATTTTGAAACCAAACGAGGGCTAGTCAGGGTCTACAATGCAGCCATTGATCTGCTAAGCCATTCGACGAAAATGTGGCAGGCCGACCCAGCAGTCATCAAGTATTTCCCCGGGGTTTTTGTCCTCAACATCTGGCAATCTGCATGCATAATAAGCAAGCTTGTCCACTCGTCACTGTCAGCGGTCCTGGACATCGACAGGGGCAAGAAAGCATACCAGGACGCCGTTTCGCTGACCTTCAATGCGTCGGTCTTGAAGCACGACATGGCCTACAGATCCTCGGCTATAATGAAGAGTATATGGAGCATGTTTGCGAACATGTATGCGGACTGGAAAAGCGACAAGGTCTCTCAGGCTGACACGTTTGCCATCGACTTCAACGTGGGCATAACGATCAAATCGAGGATGTCGGTCAGCGTCTTTTTCGACTGTCTTTATATCCTTCGGGAGAAGTGCGGTATGGCCAAGATCAGACGAGAAGCGCAGCAGTACGAGGATGATGACGAATACGAGGAGCCCAACGACGAAAAGGACAATAGCGAAGAACAACGTCCCGCAGGAAGAACCCTCAACACCGTCAAACACCCCGAGGAGAGCGCCAGAAAGATTATAAGAACCACGCCGCTCGACCCTAACCCGATCAACGCGGCAAACACAGGCAGCGGAAACAGCCTAGCCTCACCCAATGGCCAGCCTTCCGACGTTCTAACACTTAACAGCGTCCTGAACCAAAACTCCCCGGGAGACCTTTTATCGAAGAACGTGTCGATGGCACTCGATGAACCAGCTGCTTCAGTAAGCAATAAACTTCCCGAACAAGAAGCCTCCCAGCCCCTAGTGCCCTCTTTGTTCCATCCACCGGAAAACTCCCTCGAGCCCAGTCCACTGCCCACCGCTCCAGCAGAGCAGTGGGACAACTGGGAGTCAGATTCCGTTTGGAGAGACGTTGACATTCTAATGAACGAGTTTGCCTTCAATCCCACGGTCTGAAAGAGCTGAACCAGCTTCTGATTATTCCACTATTTAATTATTTATTTATTTTATTAGGTGTCAACAATATGTGTCGCTGACGCCTTGAAGTTCCGGTGGCCAGCTTGAGTCGGAAAATTTTTCAATGAAAAATTCTAAGAAACTAGGCATATTAACGAGCTTCAAGATGAATTGGACTAAGACTAGGTAGATTTCAACTGATAGTGAGGGTCTGCTTATTGTTTCAGTAGTAGAAAGTAGAATATGAGTGACTTGCAGGACCATGAGCCCAGTATCATTATCAATGGGAACCTGGAACCCGACCAGGAGGAGCAGGTTATAGAGGAGCAACTGGCCGAAGTGCAGGAGGAAAAGCCAAAGAAAAAGGTCACTTTTGGTGGTCTAGAGGAGGCAGATGACGAAGAAACAAGAAAGAGAGAGTTTGAGGAAGGTGGTGGGTTGCCCGAGCAGCCGGAGAACCCCGATTTCACTAAGTTGAACCCACTTTCGCCAGAGATTATCAATAGACAAGCCACTATCAACATTGGTACCATCGGACACGTCGCGCACGGTAAATCGACAGTCGTGAGAGCGATTTCTGGCGTGCAGACCGTCCGTTTCAAGGATGAGTTGGAGCGTAACATTACGATCAAGCTGGGTTACGCAAATGCCAAGATCTACAAATGTCAGGAGGAATCTTGTCCGGAACCCGATCGTTATAGGTCTTTCAAGTCTGATAAAGAGATCAATCCAAAGTGTCAGAGACCTGGCTGTCCCGGTCGTTACGAATTAGTGCGTCATGTCTCGTTTGTGGATTGTCCCGGTCACGATATTCTGATGAGTACCATGTTGTCTGGTGCTGCCGTTATGGATGCAGCACTACTTCTCATTGCTGGTAACGAGTCGTGTCCGCAACCACAGACCTCGGAGCATTTGGCAGCTATCGAAATTATGAAGTTGAAAAATGTCATTATCTTACAGAACAAGGTGGATTTGATGCGCGAAGAAAGTGCGTTGGAGCATGAGAAATCGATCTTGAAGTTTATCAGAGGCACTATCGCAGATGGAGCTCCAATTGTTCCTATCTCTGCCCAGTTGAAGTACAACATTGATGCCGTCAACGAATTCATCGTCAAGACCATCCCGGTCCCACCAAGAGACTTTCTCATTTCTCCACGTCTGATCGTTATCCGTTCTTTCGATGTGAACAAGCCTGGTGCGGAAATCGACGATCTAAAGGGTGGTGTTGCAGGTGGCTCTATCCTAAACGGTGTCTTCAAATTAGGCGACGAGATTGAGATCAGACCTGGTATTGTGACCAAAGACGAAAGAGGTAAAATTCAATGCAAGCCAATATTCTCCAATATCGTATCTCTCTTTGCCGAGCAGAATGATTTGAAGTTTGCCGTTCCCGGAGGTTTAATTGGTGTTGGTACTAAAGTTGACCCAACGCTATGTAGAGCCGATCGTTTGGTCGGCCAAGTCGTGGGTGCAAAGGGTCATTTGCCAAATATCTACACAGATATCGAGATAAATTATTTCTTGCTACGTCGCCTGCTAGGTGTTAAAACTGACGGTCAGAAGCAAGCTAAGGTTAGAAAGCTGGAACCAAATGAAGTGTTGATGGTAAATATTGGTTCTACTGCTACTGGGGCTCGTGTGGTTGCTGTGAAAGCTGATATGGCAAGATTGCAACTGACATCACCTGCCTGTACAGAAGTTAACGAAAAGATCGCATTGTCAAGACGTATCGAGAAGCACTGGCGTTTGATTGGTTGGGCTACTATCAAGAGAGGTACCACTCTAGAACCAATCTTCTAAGGAAAATTCATCCACGTCATCCCAGGAGCACGTCAGTTGTGTATATATAATTCCGCTTATGTCCTACGTAGGTGACGCAGCACATTATGTAAAGTTAATCATCAATCAATTTTCATCGATCTTGGTTGACTGCATCTCAGAGAGTCCAGATTACTTATGAAGCAGCTCTCTTTTCTGAATTTCAGGAAGAAACAATAGTCTTCGAGAGCTCTTTATGACACCTCCAAAAAAGTAGCAGCATCTAGATACAGATCAGAAGTTACAAACTTCTGCAAGGAATCCTGACGCATCAGACGATATAAATCTTCACTGACATTTTCGAATAGTGGATAAAGGGTTTTGAGCATTCTAAAGGTTCCTTGAAGTTTACTCTCGCTTGTCGCAAGCAGAGTTATATCCCTGGTTACTTGAGTGGAGCATCTCCTTCTTTCTTCATTACTGCGCATCAAAGAGCTTGGCCTGGGGAGTTTGGAAGGCTGCCCTCCACTTTGAAGTGTCAAATCGGATTGATTGAGGCAACTATATCTGAAAACGCTTAATGGTCCGCTTTGCTGTGTTGACTGTGCTGAGAGTTCGATTGAACTACACGTTCTCAGTAACTCGCCCTCGTTCTTAGATCCTCTCGGAGACGGTGTGGTTGCGTGCAGCATAACTTGGCTAATAGCTTCGCGCAAATTATGATCTATGTTTAGTTGGTACGGGGCATTGACAACAATATAGGACGAGTAAATGTGATATCCTAGTTCAAGGCATTCATTCGCATGCCTGGTCAAGGCGCATTCTATAGCAGAACGGATATTGCTGTCTGAGCACCGTGACCTTGTCTTTTTGCTCTTCAAGTCGCTGGCATGTTTCGACTCTATAAGATTCTTAAGAAGACCCATTTTCTTCAAGAATTTCCTTATGTCGATAAAAGCATCCAAGTTCTCAGCACAAAACTCACTTTCCAAATGCTGCCTGAAAAGATACTTCATCCCAGGATCGCGAAGAATTTCATCAATACTTTTGATTGGAGCTTGAGATAGGATTTCTTTTCTGTTTGAACTTGATCCTGAACTGATTGGCCGATCCGTACCTTTCTCTTCAATATTGACTGAGGAAATGCTTCTCGCCCAAGAATTTGAAGGGGAACTTGAGAAGTTGCACATCGACTTTCTGATTCCTTTCTCGGTGTTCCACTGCACAACATCCCAGGCACGTCTGGTTAAGGTATAAAATGACGTTCTACTGATGCAAAACTTCCTATTAAGGTTTTCAGAGGGTGGGATGAGGATCGGAACAATAAGCCCAGCCTTTAGAAACAAGGCCGCTGCAGACACAGCTTCTTTTGGATACATGATATCTGTGCAATCCATAATCCATTGCCATATGGCTTTAGTAGTGAAGCAGTAATTAAAGAGAATTTTGGGATTTCCAAAGAATTTTGATTTGTTGATTCTAAGGCCGCAATCAGAGGAATAGTATTGAACGTGAGAGTCTGAATCGGGGTTGGTGAAGAATCTATGAGCAAGCGGTGATACTCTGTTCTCATCGTGAAGCCTCTCAGTAGAGACCTGATCAAGCCAAGAAGACGCCTGGTCCTCTGTTTTTTTCTCAAATCCGCCAAGACATCCATAGTCAACAGTTTCGAAACTAAAGGCATCGCTGTTGTATTCCAAAAGTTTAGAAAGTGAAGGAATTTTGTCCGAACTTTTTTCTGGAGACCAAAAGTTGGGACACGAGCCCATCATCCTGTTGAGCAAAATGCATATCAGGCGATTGCTGTAGATTATGGAGTCAGTTACAGAACTTCTTTCAAAGTTGAAAATCTCCATCGAATTATAGTCTGAAAGGAGTATCGGTGGCAAGCTTTTCAGTCCAATCTTTCTCACGTATTTTTGAAGTATTCCAACGCCTTTCGGGGTGGGCTGCAGGACAGATTTACTCTTTGGAATGCTGCGCGTTCTGTCAACAGGCGTGTGGAGCAATTTTGCCTCCATAAACGTGGTGATCAACTGGTGTGCCAGCTCGGGCTGGATGCTGTACGAAATTTCGATTGAGGGAGTCGTCATGTCGACTGAAAGGCTTAGATTTGCCATTTTTTCTATGCCTTCTTCAAGCGAAAAGGAGAAAGGATAGTGATTCTTGCCCAACGATGAATACCATTTCTTTGGTTCCCGAGGGCCAGCCTTCAAATCAAGGCATATCAGAAACGTACAATAAATCATCTTGATATCATCCGTAAAGATAACACCATTCGGTGTCCGAGAGAACGTCTTGGAAGCAAGCTCATGGAGAGTTGTAGATGAAACAGTCTCTCTCATGCTGCAAACGATAGTCCTCAAGTGCCAAAGAGGGATTTGATTGAAGATTGTTTCTCGAGACATTCAGCCCTCGTCTTGAAAACACATCTAATGAGTGAGCCATTTATAGGTCAGATAGAAGATTCAGTTGGGAAGCAGTAACAACCTAGAAGCTTGGGGGTCTCGAGAGCTGTCATTCCCACTTAATCTGTTTCATTGTGAAACGTTTCTTGAAACGCGCACGGCGCTCTCATCCCTCCATGCAGCCTCAAGAAAATAACCAGTGGAGGCACACCAACACATGGGGTCGCAACAGTATCGAGGCTGGGTATAACCCAAATGGGCGATGGTGTTATTTAGTATAGATCAGCTAAATTGCTGGCATTCTTGTTATCCCCAACCTCCTCCGACTTTTTCTCCTCTGTAGGCCTAGACAGGTTGCGACGTCCTTCAGGCGAAGTACCTTGTCTCGTCTGAATGGGAATAGGTTGCACGTCACTGCGAGGGCGTGCTGGTAGAGTAGTGGCCTGATTCGGTTGCTCGTGCGAGGCAGCCGTTGTTTGGGTCCATCTCTTTTTTTCCCCGCCTGGCTTCTCTATAGTTCGTTGGGAGTAGTTACCATTCTTGACAGTACTAAACTCTACCCTGGGTCGATATGCGGTGTTGCTGGACGGCCTCCCGCTATATCTAGATCCCTGAGGACCTGTTGGTAACCGTGAGGTTGTGCTCTGGTTCCTCTGGGCAGTCTCTGGATTGAAGCGACCACTAGACTGCATCTGTCTATAGCCGTTGGCTGCGCCGTTTCTGTAAACCTGGCTCGCCGCCGAATGGCCACCATTTTCGTAGCGAGATGATGTTCGATTGAAGGGAGGGGCCGAAGATGGGTTTCTGGTAGCATTATGTGCTCCTGGCATGGCAGCAGGGCCTTTGGGAAAGAAGTTTCTTGCTGGTGCTTTTGGAAAATTACCTTTAGGGGCTCGAGGAGCATTAGAACTTTCTGTTACATGACCCCTAGGTGCCGACGGCGCTTTCTGAGACATAGCTTGTTGCATTTCTTCCTTATATCGCCTGATGTCTGATTCGTGGCTTTCTTCACAGGGAAGTTCTAATTTGGCAGAGGGGAGAGGTTCTTCCTTGAAGAAGGGATGTTGCGCAGCTGACATGGCCGTTAATCTCTTGTAGGGATCGAGAGCAAGCAGCTTTCGCAGAAAATCTAGTCCTGTTTCATTTAGGAAGCCACCGAACCTTTCCTCCAAAGTGCCTGGGTATTTTGTTCTGGTCAGTTCAGCCCCCGGTAGGTATCTAGCAAGAGGCCAATCAGACTCACTAGGTGTCCCTAGTAGTTTAAATATGACGTGACCTTGATCTATATCGGAAGATCCTTGTAAAATTGGTTTCTTCTCGAAAAACTCTGCAAAAACACAGCCAACTCCCCACAGATCAACAGCCGTCGTGTAAGTCTTATCACCCAAAACAAGCTCTGGAGCTCTATACCACCTCGTAACTACCACGGATGTGTACTTGGCTCCTGAGCCCGCACCTCCAGGATATCGCAAGTTTGGTGGAGCACCGTAGTATACTCTGGCAAGCCCAAAATCCGCCAATTTGAGAACACCATTATGATCTATGAGTATGTTTGCAGTTTTGATGTCCCGGTGCATAAATTTCTGGCAGTGGATGTAGTTGATACTCTCCAAAAGCTGAAGCATCATATTCTTGATGTCCGCCATTTGCAGATTGATTCTCGGATTATGAAGTATACCCGAAAGATCTGAAACCATATACGGTAGTATCATGTAGAATGACTTGGATAAAATGCTTTTCCCCGGGCTTTGACTTTGATCTGGGCGGTTCGCGGATGAGGGAGAATGGTCATACACAATTTCTATCAACTTTATGACATTTTTATGATCCAACCTTCTTAAAATTGTGATTTCTCTTTGAGCCGTTATGGGAAATAAATCATTTTCTACATTAACTATGATCCTTTTCATAGCAACCTGTCTCTGCGTATCCAAATGTATGCCCTTGTAGACCTCACCAAAGGTACCCTGACCAAGTTTTTTCTCTTCTTTATAGTGTCCGCTGAATTGAGTGCATCCATAAACTTTCTCATCAGGTGTAGCTTTCAACTGTATGTAACTAAAGCCCGTCTTGGGGTCCGTCTTAACTGAGGGCGTTTGCTTAACCTTTCCAATCTTGTATTTGAAGTCGGTCTTTTTCGGAGTTTCTTGAGATTCCGCCATTTTTGATGAGCACCTACAGTATGAAACTGTCCTTTGATCACGGTTAGTGATTGGTAACAACTCTGCTGAACTCTGTTGCTCAAGCTCTTCAATACTGTCCTGTAAATCAAACTTTAGTCTGTGAAAAACCGACGCGCTTTGTACGGCGGACAAAGTATTGTAGGTTTGATCAGAAACAACAATACAAATACTCAGTGGATGCTGGAAGATTCTCAACATTGACTCCCAAGGAATGTCCCATTCCGTTAAATTCGTAGTCCTTTGATGCCTCGTCGTATCACGGGTTTAAGCTAAAGTTATTACATAGAATCGTGGAACCTCGTCAAACAGTCACCAGGAACGCTGGACTTCATTCATCGCTGATTTTATTCATAACTGGGTCCATGAGTAATACAATGAAGATCTGGGAACAATGCGCCTGAGTTCTGAGAGTGTGACATGAGTTTGGTACTGTCTGAGATCAAAGGGGATGGTCGTACCTTGGAGTTGATAATTACTTGCGTAGAAGACAGCGATGGCGGACTCCCGTAGACCGACAGCGGATTTTTCTGTCAAGAAATTCAGCTGGATCAGTGTTTCCCATACATTTTTCACGTCCTTTTTCTTCCAGAGCTTGATCGCGTTATCGAACAGGACAGACGAGCCTTCTGATGATTTGCCTGTTTTCGCTACTGTGGGTATTCTTGAGTTGAGAGCTTTTGTCATGCTTTCATATTCTGCATAAGTGAGGTTGAAGTTCATTGTCTCGTCTTTTGTTTTGAGTGCCGTGCGAGCAGCACATATCAGTATAGCCAACTCCAAGTCTGAAAGCGAGCCAATTAATGCTGTAAAACTGCTCCCCAATTGATTGTCCATATACTCTTTGATGGGTTCACAGGTATCTATAAGATGGCATAATGATTCGAAATCTTTGGCGCTGTGTATCAATGGAATGATGCTATTCCTAAAGTGCGGTACCGATCGAAAAGTTTCATAGTTGAGTTTAACCATGCGATACAGCTCGGTCTTGTCACTAGATAACGCGTTTTGCATTTTTTGGTTCCACTTCTGACCGTATTTATAGGCGGAGGGACGATCTAGTTTAAGCAGCTCGCCCGTTACTTGAACAAACTGCTCCAGGTTCTCAACTTGTGGCATGTATATGATTCTTTGGGAAAACCTACTCTTAACGCGCTTTTCCAGGAACTCCAGTATGTTCAACTTCGTGGTGCAACCCAGAATACAAACGGGCACCCTGGCGTGTTCAACCATATCGAACAAATTGTAAAGAAGTGACTGCCTCACTGGTCCAGCAAACGTGTCAATCTCATCAAAAATGAATATCACAGTAAGCTTTGAAGTTGCAGTATGTTTCTGCGTACTTTTCTGGTTGGTGGATGCGGAGTCGAGAACTCGCAGAATCTTTTCAAAGACTTCCGTTAGAGAACCGCTACTGATATCCGACTCCCTTGCAGGGCGATCAGGAATATCATCACGTAGATGCTTCAACTGCTGCTCTAGCTGTGTGGCGATACCGTTGATGGCAGCTTGTTCAGAATGTATAAATCCGTTTAATCTTATGGTGATGAACTGTCCCTCGCATTGTTTGGATAGAAGATCTAATTCGCGGTTAAGAAGAAAGGATTTATAGCTTTCCCGCGGGCCGACTATTATAGTTGAGTGACTTTCTTTCTGAACAATAGCTTGTCGCAGAATCCTATCGATTTCTTGTTCCGGCTCACTTAGATGGCTTAGCAACCTATTCTCTTCTGGGGGCAGATCTTGATATATGTTTCGTAGCAAATAATGCTTGAACCTTTTGTATTCTGGATCCAGTGCTTTAACCTGCTCACTGCTGGGATTTCTAGTAACCAAACGAATTTTCTGCAGAACTTCGGCTTCTTTTTCATTGAGCAGATCAATCTCTTCAGTTTTCTTCTTCGGCAGCGTCGGTTTAGACACCGAGTTTGTTTGGTCCCTCTTAATTGGCAGTAACGTTAATCTCTGCAATAAATTATTTTGATCATAGTTGACCGTACTGTCCTTTAAAATGCTTCTTGAATCTGCCTTTCCCTTGGACTTACGGAGGGGCCCAAATTCGGCATCAATTTGATCCATTGTTGTGTGTTCCCAGCTTCCGTAGTTGTTCGTCTACTGTACTGTTGTTTTACGTTTATGTAAACAGAAGTGTATTTCCGAGCAAGCGAGTAGTCTGGCCACTAAGAGAAAAGACTATGGTGGTCTATAACACTAAAGTTCGACAGTTAAATATTTATACAGTTAACTCAAAAAAAATCGTATTCTACACAGTGGCCACGACACTCTTACAGTCTATGCAGGGTTTAGTTTTTGCCGACGGTTTCCCACTCACCATTATCCTCGATATTCAACTTACTCGTCTCCTTGGCCAAATCGGCGACCTCTGATTCTTTCTTGGAGTCTTTGGCCGCTGGTTGCTCCCCCTCGTCATCCTCCTCCTCGTTGCTCAAAACATCGAACGCAGACCTCTGGATTCTTGGCTTTTCTTCGGCCTTCTCTGCCGCTACGGTTTTCTTACCAAAGTTGGCTCTTGGCTTCTTCTCTGGGACTTGTCCGCTTCTGGCGGCACCCCAGTCTAGGTCTGGTTCATCCTTCTTTGGGTTTCTTTCGCGGAACTGGGAGCCCCGGGCTACGCCCCAGTCCAAGTTAGGATCTTCTCTTCTTGGCTTTCTTTCCTGGAACTGGGAGCCTCTAGCTGCAGACCAGTCCAGATTTGGCTCCTCTCTTCTCTCGCGTCTCTCCTGGAACTGCGAGCCTCTAGCTCCAGACCAGTCCAGGTTTGGTTCCTCTCTTCTCTCGCGCCTCTCCTGGAACTGAGAGCCTCTGGCAGCACTCCAGTCCAAGTTTGGCTCCTCTCTGCGCTCGCGTCTCTCTTGGAATTGGGAGCCTCTGGCAGCACCCCAATCCAAGTTTGGTTCCTCTCTTCTCTCGCGTCTTTCCTGGAACTGAGAGCCTCTGGCGGCACCCCAGTCTAGGTCTGCACCTGCAGAGTCACGACTAGCCTGGAAGTTCGAACCACGGGCCCCATTCCAGTCGAAGTCGCCTCCACCGCCGAAACCCTCTCTTCTTGGCGCGGCTACAGACACATACACAGTACGCTCGTTCAACTTGGTTCCGTTGAAAGTCAAAGCCTGCACCAGGTCCTCACGCTCCTTTAGAGTCAAAAACGCGATCCCCTTCAAACGGGTAGGGTCCTTCATGCTTCTTGGCAAATCCACCTCGGCCACAGCACCCTCTTTCTGCAGACCGTCCTCAACCCACGCCTGAACACCCTCAGGCGAGATGTCCCATGGAATGTTGTTGATGATAGCCCTGTAAGGGGGGTGATTTGGCACCGGGTACTCCACCCTTTCCTGGAAATCCTGTCTCCCACCGCCCAAAGACGGGTCCAGACGGGATCCTCCGAATCCCCCACGGGAACCACCGGCCCCGGCATGCTTGGCTGCCGCTAGCTCTTCCAATGGGATAGTATTAGCCTTAACGCTTTCAATTGGGATTGTGATCTTGTTCAAATCCACATCTTCCTCGGCCCAGGACGACCCAAACGTCTCATCCTGGAGAAACGAGTTCAGATCCATCTTAACTGTCTTCTTTGGAGGCGCCATATTGCCCTATAACTTATCCGACTAACTCTGCTGGTTCACTCTACAGCTAGTACTACCACTGCTGCTACTTATATCCCAATGGCCATCGATGTACTCTGCTAGTACTAAGCGAGCAAAATTTTTCACTGCGTTGTGGCCTCTTGGGCCGGGTACCCCGCTGATCCTGGGTCCCACCATAAGCTCTGGAAAGGACAAAGGTACCATGTCTATTAACAACAACGCTAGCAACCAGGCAAAGAGCCGTCAGAGATGTAATAACGTGACAATCTAGCTCTTGGGGCTGCTCTTTCGATACCCTGCGGACTGCCGCCGTTAGAATGATAAATTCTCGCGATAAGCCCGCGTTCGCGAACGACCGCAATACGCGCTCAAATGCAACAATTGAGGGGTCAATGAGGAGGAGGAACTGCTCTGCGTTCATGCCCTTCCTGAGCCTGGCCAGTTTGACTGCAATTGCCGTCGTCGGCGTCTGGTTAGAGTTATATTCTGTTAGGAAAGTTCTCACCCGGGATCAATAAATATAAAGTTTTCTGTGGGGCTTTTCCCGGCTATTTCCTCACCAGCCATAGGAACAACCAGGTAGTATTTATTGTTCGTAGTCCTCTGGAGCCTGGAATCTCGTGGCAACTCTGCAGCACGCAAATTCGAGGCGAGAATACGTCGCTCCGAAACTTCTTGTTTCCCCTGGTCCAGTGCTTTCCAGGGCTTCTTATTCAATAGTTTTCCACGCAAAATCTTAATATTGATCGACATTCCGTCATTGTGCATTTCCAGCGCTTTCTCGTAGATGTAACGCTGGCCCAAAACCACTTTTTGTGCGTTTCTTTCTGGGAACTGGTCGGATAGATCCTCACTTTGCGAGCCCTGACAATCTCTTCTTTAATAGGACTGCCAAGCGGCAACTTCAATGAGTGGTTGGTAATTGGCGCCTGTCGATGTTTGACCACGGAAAACCGCGAGTTAGAGTTGATCTTATGACCAAGTTTTCTAGCCGCCATTGGTAACATCGTATTGGGGCTCCATTGTATGGCCGTTGTTTGGCAGCATCCTCATTCCAAAAAGCCGCTAGAGGTGTTTTTCTTTGGCGTTTTTCTCTTCTTAGCCTGATTTTGAGCAGGGATGGTCATTATTGATTCTTGTTCGTTTGAGTATAGGATGAGGATTTTGAACCAATGGGATTGAGCAGGCCCATAGGAAATAGTCCTCTTTTTATACCAGATCTGAAACATACTCAATAGCGAACATTGAATGCAAAGTAGCATGCGCCCTCCATAATAAGTGTTTCATGTTGTTTCAAGACCCAAGGAAGTTGTATAAAAGAGTAGCTCAAAATTGTGTTTCATTCGAGTGTGTGAAACTGTCCGCCTATCGGTAGTTTTTGAGATCTGAGTTCCCGATACTTACGAAGTCAAAGGCCCTCGCCAAAGCCGCGTCACACAACTTTCGTAATCAGAGTAGCAGAGAGGTGTTCTTTTTACTCATGCATGTTAGTAGCAGGAAAGCGGATTCTCTGTTCTCGGACCGTCATGGAAGGAACTGTGGGTGATTGTAATTGTCCATGATTCATTGAACTTATGGACATTATGTCATTCTATCGTAAAGGTTTGGTAGAAGTGGCTATCTTCCATGTGTACTTTAACATGAAGACTGCTCCAATCTGATTTAAATCGAAGATTTGAGTCAAAACTCGATGGTCCACGTTTCTGCAGCCCTGACCGCAAGACTTAAATGATTGTGGTTTGTCTACGATCTCACTTCCACCGTTTGTTCATTCCATTTTGCTCTCAGCAGGAGCCATTTTACTCTGCAGAGCATTTGATTCGCACCCTGTTGTCGGCTGAAGCACGCAGGAGAACGTTTCATCGCATATGTCTGAGTGTCTGAGTATGGATCAAGGACTTTCTAGCTCATTCAAGAGGTGGATCGGTAAGATCCACATTCGCGTCTGCGCCAGACCGAAGACAACGCGAGGAGCCCTGTGTTCCTCGGAATGCAAACACTATCTACAAGGCATGACCAGACTCTTCCGCCCGGAATTCCACACAGCTACTAGCGGCCAAAGAGATGTACAACCATGACTGTCATCCCAGTGTTTGACGGAACATACCTAAAGGTCTTTACAAGGATCAACAACCATTCCATTTCTTCGTTTAGCCGCCTTAGGTTTGTTTTCGCATAAGATGGCACCAAAATTCAACAAGGGTTTCGCTACATGCAGGGACGCCATCCCCATTTTTGTCAATTTTCTGATGACCGTCCAGAGTTAACGAAGCGAGATCACAGTGACCATGTACCACACGCAGAAACTCCTTCGAAGTTAGCGGTAACCGCTTTAGCATAACATGCGCCTGCTCCTAATTAGAACAAGGTTACGCCCTACATGGAGTTTATTTCAACATTCCGTTCAGCCAAGAGTCATTTTCAGATTGCTGGTGAAACAAGAGATAGCCGCCAAGATTCTGAATTCTCTCAATCCCATCGAAATATCGGTCCCTCGCTGAGCTCATTCCCTTCTAACTGGCACATCTGATGCTAGAGGACTCAGGGAAACACCCAGCTACTGGCGTTAACCAGCACTAAAGTGCGAACTCCATCGATTTCTACCTATCTGTTAGCGCCACATAGCTGTTCATCGGGCGGCCGTTCGATTCGCGGCTGTCGCTATAAAATCCCTCCAAGGGGTAAAGTAAAGAGAAAGAGAAGACCTCCGATCAACGAGGATCCCTAGAGCAATAGTTACCCTCAGCTAGCTGATAGAAGCCGCTAGCGTACAGGACCACGATACATTATTAATGCCAAGATACCTTGGCATATTTAGAACAGCCAATTTCCCTGTAACTCTAGATGGGCCAAAATAGTTCATGGAGAGCCCTTATACCGTCATGTCTTATGGAGATAATCTGGCCATACGGCTAATAATATTTGTGCTCGTGGGTTGGGCAGTGATTAGGTTGCTGTTGAAATACGTTTTGGGGATATCGATAAGTTTTATCAATCCATTCAGGCTTAAAATACACGGAATCAGCTATCGGAATGTCTACATTGAATCGATACGATTTTCTCCCCTGAGAAAACATCTGCTAGTGCGTGGAGTTACCATTTCTGCGCTGGCGAATAGAAGTTCTACGGGCAAAAGTAAGGATAAAAGCAGGGATGGGTCCCCGTGGGTACGACAGTACTACAAGTGGCTGATACGGATGCTTGACAATCTCCAAGTTGACTGTTTTGACGTCCAGGTGAAGAGCGAGAGCATCTCTTTTGGAACTCTTGGTGCCTCATTTCGGGTTTCGAGGGCGCAAGATACTCTTATGATAAATTTCGTCATGGTGCAGTTCGCTCGAAAGGGTGAGATCCTATGCGAAGATGCTTCACTCATTGTGAAATGCCAAATAGTACCGCAAGAGTTCGGCCAGAAGTTTTCATTTCGAGATTTAAATTTAGATTTCAAAATTGCTGATTTAAGCATTCCAATGGATGTATTGGACATACCGCAGTTCACAGCAAAGAGTGAGGAGGATGTGCACGATGTAGTCAACCTCGAAGATCGGGTCAAAGTTGCGACAGAAAAACTGCTGGTTACAATAGGGCAGGTCCACGAATCACTGCAGGCGGTTTCGCGGTTGGCCGTTTACGTTGATAAGATTTGGATCGAAAGCATTCCAATGACCACCCATCCTGAGTTAGTCGAATTGAATCAGTTTCTGAGTTTGAACGTCTTTGTAGAGAACTTATCATTCAATGCCGTGAAGTTCGAGAAAGAAATGCCCGGATTCAAGCTGTTGTTTCATGAGGATGATGTGCCCTACAAGTTTAACATGACCATGGTCGGATTCTGTATATCAATGAACATGAAAGGCAGATGTACAAGGGGCGATCTGCAGGCTTTGAAAATGTTCGAAATCCCTAACGTTTCCATCTTCGGTTCAACGAACTTGGTGTCTCAAAGATTTGATTATAGGGCTGGCAGCGAACCACAGAATGCGATTTGTAATATCAAAGGTCATGTATCTTCACCAACTGTCGATATCGATGTTGATCACTTATCCCTTTTGAAATGTTTCAAAAAAAACATCCAAGTGTTTTCTAGCACATTGGCTGAACCTGAGTGCCCGAGGGAAAGCAAGTCATACTCCACTTGGATTGTGAGGAAGAAGGTTTTGGTCAATTACTTCAAGTTCATTTTGCCACTGATCAACGTCAAACTGACCATAGAGGATCCTCGTTTGATCATCAGCGACAAGAATGATATTTTGATGTACAAGTTTTCAGCCCTAATGCTAGATTATAAGACTAGGAGGTTGAATGGCGAAGACAATGAAAAGCAAAACGAGCTATCCTATGGTGTCGATTGCAATATCGAGATGCTGGCGCTCAAATCGGAGCATGTTATGAAGGAGAAAAGGTCTGCGAGAGCCATATTGATAGTTGACAGTATTGGGATTAGAAATTGTATCAAAATTGTCCCGGACCCGCTGTTGTCCATGAAGCTGAACATAGATACTTTCAAGGTCGACCTTTCTGAACTGCCAAGTATGATTATGTTGAACAATATCATCAAGAAACTTGATTCGAGAGTTCTAGATGTGGAAGAGAGCTACTTCATGAGTTATTATGAAAAGTTTGCCGAAAGACTCAAAAACACTGAGAGTGAATGCTCTAAGATTGGACAAAGCTTAAAATGCCAGCAAATGTTGCCTAGCGAGCTCCTCTTCAGAGATTTACCTGATTATTTTGACTACGTCAAAGTTGATTTGAGGAATGTCTCCTTTATGTTGGGGGCACGATCGGTATTGATGCCTTCGTGCGTCTTCTCCAATGTCGAGCCCCAAAGCTCAGAAGACTTGGTCGATAATAAGCTGAGAAAGTACTTTCACGAGACCGATAAAATTCAAATTGCTTTGTTCGGGAACAAAACTCAATGGCATAGTAAAATAGAAACGGGAAGGACGACAATGGTGCAATCTGGCCAGCGTACTGACTATCACCATGATCAAGCGCTTGACGACATATCCACTAGCGATGAAACGGAAATAGAACATCAGTGGAACTTTAACATATTAATAAATGAGATGTCATCCACGATCATTTGCGAAGCTCCCACCGACCCGAATACTTTATCTGCCAAGACTGTTTCAAAAGTTTCAGTGCTATCGATAAAGGTTTTTCCAGAAACCTCATCATTTGAACCTCAAGAGGATCCGAGGATTATTGTTCAGGTTGATAATAAAAGAGCTAAATCTGTTTTGTCCATTGTGAACATATTTCTCGTCATCTCGGGTATTCATACGCTAAAACAAATATTTGGACGTGACGTGTGCACGCACAAGCGGGAATCGTTAGCTAAAAAGCACTTCATGGCTGTTTCTCTAAGTAGAAGGAAGAGCTTTTATCATTACGTTAGCTGGAAAGAAATGAGGAATCTTTTGCATTTCAACATCTCGTCGGACATCATAACTCAAATATTCGTATTACCTAATGGGCTGACATCAAGGATTCAGACATCGTCACTATTCATCACGATCAAAAACTTATTCGATATATCCGTGACCGGCTCAAACTTCCGGCTCTGTGTGGAATCACCACTTTTTCCCAATTATTGGGTCCGCCTCATCACAGTGTTGCGCTTCCGCATTCTCGCAGATATTGATGAAGTTTTGAATCAAATGAATAGCGATTTTGATCACTGTAAATCCTCTCCACCTGGTATTGTTCTCGAAAATGAAACATGGCATTTCAGCATACCACATAAATTTGAACTTTACACGTTAATTGATAATATTCCAACGCTTTTCAAAAGTGTAAAGCAAATAATTCACAGCTTTCGGACATCTAACAATGACAGCGTCATATTGCCTCACTCAGTCAAAACTCCTTCGTTGCCTAAAATTAAATTGAAGTCAAATCGAGCCCTATTTAGTGTCGATGATGATCCTTTCGAGGCCGAAATTAACATGATCTGTCAAATTGGTCTTGAAGAACAGAAATTAAGACTGGCCAAGATAGAGGAGTTTGAAAAGCGCACTGCGGCAGACCTGTTGAAACGAAATCAGTCTAAACTGTCCAAAACTCAGAAGATGACGCCTTACAAGGCGTGCGAGCTGATGCAAACGGTTCATGCAATCAAAAGGAAATTTAGGCTGAAAAAAAATACCAGTGCAACTCAGCTCAATGGAAACGAAGCGAAACTAGATGAGCTAAAGTCTGACGAGAACCGTGAAGATGAGAAGATGATACCTTCCGAAGTCGAGGAAGCTTATCTACTTTTACTGGAGAATAACTCAGTTTCATGGATAAGAAGAATCAAAGAATACAAACTGAAAGAAAAACAAACTTTCGAGAAGAATTTTGAATTTCTTTGGGGAGATGTTAACTACTCAGCCCTACCGGAAGAGTTCAACCATAGAGTTCTGCCATTCAACACTCATCCCTTCTTGACAACCTTGATTGTTGAGCACGTCGATATCGATATATTCCATCCATCATTTGGGATAGGAAGTGTTCCGGATTTCATTTACAAAGTCGGCAAGGGCGTTCCAAAAGATACTGAGTACTCTATAATGGTTCCTATGCACCTTAACGCAAAATTTCGGGAGCTTAGATGGCATTTGAAGGATTACCCGTTACCAATGGTTTTCATTCCACCGTTAAATACGGCTCAATCGGAAGAAGAGAGTAACATCCACCTTCATGGTGATTTAATTATTGCCGAAGATATGATCCAGACTGAAAAGGAGATACGGAAAATCTTCGTTCCTTTGGTGCCTTCCGCAACAAAGGAGGGGGATGCCTACTACTCCATCATGGTCCCAAGGACATTGACAAGCGCTAAGATTTTCACAGACTTGATGCTCGATATATACTCCAGTGATACGACTCAAGTGACTTGGGGTGGAGGATATCAACCTGCAATACAGCAAACGATGCAGTGTTTGGATAATTTTTCTAAACCTCCGATTGACCCATCTCCCAAATTAGGGTTTTGGGATAAGATGAGGTATATCTTTCATGCTCGAGTGAAAGTTTCGTGGAAAAAGCAAGGCCGGTTCGAAGTCTGTTTGAAGGGCGGGAAGAGTCCTTACAAGATTGCTCAAGATGGCGCTGGCTTTGTAGTTGGATTCTCCGATAATGTTGTACTTACCTGCAACCAGGATGACGATCCTCTAAATTTCCTTTCTTGCAAGGCTGAAAAGGTTCATTTCTCTATCCCAAATCATTTTGCGAAGCCATTGCTTGTCTGGTGTCAGCCATCTAGCAATACTGTTTTCGTCCCTAGTCATAGTAGTACTAACCTGCAGCAATACGCCTCCTTTTACTACATGCTAGGTCTGGAGCGATCATCCATGCACTCGTCAGAGGCTGCTGTAATGGCTTCTCATTACATCGAGAAAACGGGCATCAGCTTGGCAGGCGGTATAGCTTTAAATGTCGGAATAGTGTTAGAACGGCTGCGACCTGGCACCGCAGAAAGGATAATTTCTTCGAAGCATCATTTCGACACAAGGTTGTGCAATCCGAAAGATGCTGAGGGTGAGAAAAATCATGACTCCTATGCTGGATTTAGAAGCGATTTTATTCATATGTCATTTCTCATTTTGTCGAGAGGTCGCAATGCCTATAACAAAATGCAACTAAGCCCTGCGGGGTTGAAATCTTTCATGGCCTGGTGGAAATCATTCGCAGGAAATTTGCCAGTGAGAAGGGGACCTTTGTTTGGGCTGCAGAGCATTAGCCCCAAATTTGGAGAGCATTTGTACACCATATCATATCACGCAGACGTCGCACCTCTCTACATTACTCATATGGCCCACAGTATTCACAGCTCTCATGAACTGAAGAGGAACAACGGGGAGGCTGTAGAATTTGCTGGTTTAAAGGCAAAGGCCGAAAATTTCGTCATGGACCTTCATCAGAGGAAAGAGGTAATGCTTAAATATCAAGAGGGGTTAGATAAAACAAAAAATATCATGAGTCTCAAACTTTTGGAGGGAGATGTTTCGACCGCTAGTATCGATATCAGGGCCGTCGAGGCAACTTTCAAAAAATTCAAGTATGTTGAAGAAAAGGCCGACTCGAACATCAAAATTCCAGACAATGATATGGACTGGTACGATCCCACCGATTTCCAGGAGGCAGATTTCATTGACATTGAAGATTATATTCCTGACTTGGAAATGATGAGATTGCTTCATTCAAGCCAATTCAAGTATCGGAGGCGTGCAGCTTACGGTGACAAATTTCAAGTTGATCCTCATACACATAAGAGCATTGTTCCATTCAGAAACAATATATCACATAAATGCGTTTTGGGAGAACCGTTGAAACTACCGTTCAACGCTCTGTATGATAGGAAAAAACGTCTACTTCAGTGTAAAGAAAAACTGGAACAAAAGAGGAGTGCCGTCGTTGATTCATCAGAAGTTGAACTCATAGAAAGGCACTTGAAAAAAGCCGATAAGGCAATCTCGAAAGTCGACCAGCTTCTCGAAGATTTTGAAGAGCTCAAAAAAGACAGAAAAGATGAGAATTTCAAACCTATCTTTCACTATCCCATGATCAATATGGTTCAAAATTCAGTCATCTCAGCCAACGAATATGAAAATAGGTACCATGTTTGTGAAATGTTGCTGAAATGGAATGAGGGTACGAGAAATGCTGTGTTCAAATACTTACACTATTTGAAGCTGGCACGCCAATTTTTATCTTTGACCGTCCAACAGTGCTCTAAGCTCGTCAATGAAATAATTCAAAGCAAGGATGCGCCCGGTGATATCGAAGCTCATAGTGCTCAGAAAGCTGGTAAAGGGACGTCTCAATTTGAGGCTGAGTTGAACAGCTCCAGCGATGAAAACTTTGCAGAGGTGCTGAAGAGAATCTTCGAAAAAGGTATCTCCGATCTGGACTGTGAGATGGATTACGAGGTGCACCATAACCATATAGTGCATTTCATAAGCCCACAGATCCAACTTATTACCGAACGAGAGCCTGATGCCTGTGTCGTCGTGGCGGCGCCCAGCATCATGATTAAAGTATTATCATTCGGAAATCCAGAGGCTCAGTACGGCGAGGAAGATTTTCTCAAGCGGTATGGTGTGCACTTTATCAGGGGGAACATGTTCCACTTTCACAAGAACGAGTATGATGTGGATCAGGACGGATTTCATGAAGTTTTTTTCTCCCTTGGTGGCTATGGACAGTTAGAGGAAACTCAGTGGCCACCTTGGTTAAGTCTCGATCTTTGTTACGACCCAGAGCCGCTTGCCTCGAATGCAATTGTAAAGGATCTTTCTGCCGTTTCATTGTATGACAATGTGCCGCAGCTGCCCAGCGCGTACAGCTGGCACCAGGATAAAGTGAGAGATACTTTAACTGCTTATGTTCCCGTGGTTGCCATAACATCAAATTCGCGGAGATATATGACTCTCTACAAGTTGGTCACTAACCTGATCATTTATATGGAGCCGGAAAGTGCCGACTTGCGTAAGCAGATAGAGAAACTAACAATTGGGCTGGATCCGGAAAACGGAACGCAGATGCAGAAAATGCTTTCGACGATGCAAACGAATTTGAAAGTTCTTTCAACAGTGGAACAAGAGTATCTGTTCAGGAGACACATACTCGATCCTGCTGACGTAGAAGAATTTGTGGCTATAAGAAATGAGAAGGCGGATCATTTGTTGCGACTGTACATCATGATGAGGGTGTTGGGATCCAATCAGAGCTGGGCAGCAAATCCAGATCATTGCTTGTTGTGGAACCTTCACTCTAAGGAAATTATACTTCATATGCTGAACGAAGATGCAACTTCATTCCTTGATGTTGCGATAGCCAAACTTCATTTTCAGAGAGAGGAAACATCAACAGGATTCAACAGGAATAGAGTTACTGTCGACATGGCTCAATCATTTGATCTACAAAAGGGTGCGACTTACAAGAACATTCTTGGCCCTTACGTTCCGAGATCTTCGAAAGAGAGTCAAATAAAAAAACACGACAAACCGCTTATTGATATAAACTGGGTCATGAACAAGCCTGTGGGTGGTATTAAAGTCATACAGGATGTCGAGACAAACCTGGCTGATCTCTCAATGGGCTTAGAAGAAGAAACACTGAAAAAAGTCATAGCGTGGTTACTTCCAACTGAGTTTGGCTCAACAGAAGAGGGGCAAAAGGACAGCAGCGACTCTGAAGGACCAGACATAACTTATGATCCTGAGCTCACCGAGGACTACGTGAACCTGGTCGGTGAAAAAACTCCCGATTTGCACGAAATGATACAGCGATCTGTTGATTTTTTCATAATAGAGAACCTGACCATCAACAGTTTTCAGCTGTGTATTAGCTTCCGAGGTAAAGGAACCAAACGTATTGCAAATGTTACAGATTTCATATTTCACTTTCCACAACTGACGTTCGAAAACCAGACCATGCGTATGATTGACCTGCTTATGGAACTTAAAAAGGTCGTGCTCAAAGATGTATTGAAGCACACGGCGAAATTCCTCGAGACCAAAGTACGTAATCGTCCTCAAATTCAGAAAGAACAACAAATCGCTCCGTTGAGACCGCTATCTCGCTACAACTCCTACACCAAGATTGAAGATTTACAAAAATATGCCTGAACATGAAAAGGCTGCACAGGGTGAGCTTCAAGTGTAAATATATCGCTCACAATCAATTGAGCGTAAGTACAGATATATTAGCGTAGTTGAACAGTTTTTTTTTTTTTTTTTGATCTTTTTTGACAAAAGTTGACGAAAGTTCGCTTATATATCTATTCGCTTGTTATTACTCCTAAGGTAATTGTCTGCAGAAAGCTGCTAGAGTCTAATTGCTCTAGATCAAGGTCATTTCATGACATTTGGCGATGCTGAATCCTCGCTGACTTACGGAACTGTATCATGGTTTCGAGCTGGTGATTTGACTGTAACGGGTGACTATGACAGACCACTATCCTACTCGGGAATAGATAACTACACTGACATTTTGCCTCTCTTGAATAATGATCCTCAATACATCACTAGGATCCATTCCCCGAGGCAAGATTTTGTTTGGGACACTACAGTTGTGGGCAAGTATCCAGTAAAGTGTTTGCCTTTCTTAGTTGCCGATGATCCTGTCAAGGAATGGAGCAAAGTGTCTTCACTCGCACAAAATGGCTCTGGGACTTGCATTAAATCATATGCTCCCCGTAATTCTGTGGAAGAGCTCTTCGGAGTTGTTAAGGATCCAGAGACCCTTGATGACTCTGAAATAGAGGAGTTGATGTACGACTCTACTCATGAGAATGTCCAAAGTGAGGAAGCAGGGAAAGCTCAGGACGCAAAATTGCGAGAATCGTATCTCATAGTCACAAGAAACTCAGTCTATGAAGCTGGAAATGCCATCCCAACTTTAGTATACGGCGGCATTGACGACTGTCAAGTTTTTCATACAGCTGAAAATACTTTAGAAACTCTGATACTTATAACAATTCCAACGGGCTTTCTCCTAGCCATATTACTAGCCTCCCACTCCAGCCTCTCCTACGTTACCCAATATTGGGATTTGGGCTCAGATGGCTTATGGCGCATTATAAGAAACGACCGCGGTAATCAGTTTCTTATTTTACACTCCCGAAAAGGCGTACTTCGATTCTTTGAGTTCAAGGATCAGCTCCATTTCCAGTTAGTTAATAATCTGAACATTGATAATGCGATAATTCTGGACTCTGCATTTTTTCCTAACACAATGGACTCTCATTACCTTCTTTTCGTTGCGGCTATACAATCCGAACGCCTGGTTTATTATTGCATAGAATGGGATGACAGTTCTCCCACGCTAAAGAAGGTTCACTACTTAACTTATCTGACAGATCAGAAATTCAAAAGATGTTCGCCCGTTGGTAACCAAAGGGTGGTGATCTTTTATGATGGCGTCTTGGAGCTCGTCACAGTTAATCAACTAATGTCCGGCGAGACTGGTTTCACAAGATTGAAATCTAAGTTTTTAGGAGATATTTGTGATTGCTTCCCTGCACCTCTTCTCTTGAAGAAGCTAAAAAAGGTCGATCAAGAAATATTTGGACGCTTTGAGTATTCCATGATATTTGGTACATCGAGCGGTTACATCAATGTCTGCATGGTCGGTAGCGCAGATCAACTTGAAATTTACTCTTTGACTAGATTTAAAGGCTTGAAGAGCCTCTGCGCTGTCAGAAAACAATCCGATGACAATGAACAATACGACATGGTTGTGGTGAGCTATGGGAGGACACTCAAGTTATCGATAGATATTTCACAAATACAGAGACTCACAAACGACACTCCAGTAGCATCATTCAGTGCTCTCACTTTTAAACATACGATGGACAGCTCGATGGAAGAGAGCTCTAAAATGATCATCGTGGAGCCATCGAAGCTGTCTGGACGCTTTTCTTCTGAACTGTGGCTGACTTCTCCCACTTCAATAACACACCTCAACACCAGCTCCCCGGCTCAGAAGCTGTACAAAGTCTTTAGCTCCCAACAATTCTGCGCGTTTGATGAATTCGAAGTAATACAATGGAATTGTATTGCACCCAATTTGAGAAGCAGGTTGTCGCAGAAAAAGGACGATTCCGATACGAACATGTACCTGCTAGTCGGTATTGACTCCTCGCTTTCTTTAAGATCATTCACGCTTGATTTCTCGAATAACGAACCTGCTTTAACTGAGATTGAGGACTTAGTAATAAAGGTGAAAGATAGTAGGGCTTATTTCCTCACATCAAAAAACATTATTCAAATCACTGCTACAGAAATTTACGCAGAATCATTGAATTTCGACCAGTCTGCTGAACCTGTGCGAGTGGATCCCGGGTGGATAATCGAAGGTGCAACTCATTTAGACTCTTTCGTTATCATATGGAACAGTAAGGAACGACAGGTTTGGTACACTGAAAATATAGACGAGTTACTTTATGGCAAGCCTTTCAGAAAGACCTTGGCATTCGATGACTTGATGAATCGACAAAATTTTGGGAACTTTGTGAAATTCCAAATCACCAAAGATGACCGCGACCGAGTTCTGGTTTATATCAGCGGAGATGATGCATTAATACAAATCCCGTGGGGAGCCCTAGATGGGAATAATCAAACGCCGATCGCTTCAAAAGAAGTATGCACCGGTCGCATAGACTCAATAGTGTCCCTCTCGCGCTGGCTTTGTTGCATACGAAGTGGTCGAGACATTTTGGTGCTCAATCATTGGGATCTTTCTGTACACAATCTCGATTTCGGTTTCAATGGAAGAGAAATTCGGCTGCGAAAAGTGGACGAATATACTTGTCTTGTCTTTTCTAATGAGGAGATTGTGACTTGTACCATATCGAATGCCGAGAATTGGAACTACTCGTTTGTTGACTTGAAGTTACCTTATCAGTGGAAGCTCAATCCTATATTGGACGTTCGGTTGGACAAAGCACGTAATAGGGCCTTTGTGTCATATAATCATGGCCTTCATGTCTTTGACATGTCTTATTTCTCCTGGAATCGAGCCAAATATCTCCTGCATTGTACAAGAGATATCGATAAAAGATTCATCTTCATCAGAAGCATCAACAGAATGCTTGTAACCAACTTTGAATCCTGCAAATGGGATTGCATCAGATTAAAGGACGGAAAGACGAAGTCTTTAGACCCCTCTGTTCTACAGGAGAAGTGCGGAAGACCAAGAGATGTTGTCGAGATTCCATGCGAGGGCAAGAACATAGCTTTACTTTTGAGTTTCGACCACATGATTAAGCTGGTATATCTTCTGCCGGAGAAAGGTAACATCGCAGTGGCCGAGTACGATATTCATCGACTTGAGGAACGGTTGCTTCCGGCTATCAAAGCTGGAGTGGATAAGCAGTTTTATTTTCTGACAATAAAAGATGACGAACCTCCAAACAACAACATAGCGAGATTTGTCCAGGCTAAAGTAGATGACGGCAGGATGATGATAACTAGCGAGTTCAGCTTCTACATCAAAGACGCCAAGCAGATTCAAGATTTCGAAGTTTTCGGCAATGACCTAATCATCCAACATGGGACCTATGACAGGATATTTATTATGAGGCGTATTCTTACGAGTGCAGTGAAAAAGAGTGTAGAATTCACTGTACTAGAGATTCCTCCTGGTACCAAGCATTTGCTCACATACCCTTTGAATGATGATTCGTTTATTGCTGTGGTGCAGCCTGAAGAAGGTGCCAGTCACGTAAGCGAGTTACATTTTTACCACAGATGCGATATGGTTTCACCCACATGCAGTTTCGACACCGCTGAATCGGATGGTCAGGCCCAACTTGATATTTTTGAACAAGCATTGGCCAGTATTCCGGGAGACTTACCTCCCGGCGCTCCGGCCCAATCAATTCCAGCAGTCCCGGAGGTTCCCGAAGAAGGTGAAGACGACGATATGGATGAAATGGACGAGAGGGACGCATTTGGTGCCCCCGACGAAGACCTGTCTGCCGGATCGCCGCCCGATGACTACGAAGACGGCCCGCGCACCGGGCCCTCCAGTAAGCCCTACAGCACCGTGAAGCTCGACAAAGACGTCAAAGACATCAAGTACGACAAGATAGCCGAGAAGCTCTACGTGTTGGCCACAGACGGCTCTGTCATTGTCTTCCGTCCCACCCAGCACGGCCACTTGCGCAACTCGGAGGGAACCAACTCCGGCTACAAGATTCCGACTTCAAGACGGATCTCCCAGGCCTATTACGGCACACCCTGTGCAACCGGACTATTCCCAATAGACAAGAACGGCCAAATATAAGCCCATCACCAGGAGAAACCCCCGTTGGAATTTTTTTTTCAAGAAGGTCGTTCTTGGCCCTATCTCGGCGCCCAGGAACGCTATTTAGACCGTTCAAATTGGCAGAATAATCCGAAAATGGTCGTTCTTACTAAGGTCAAAGAACTGGGCTCGCTACGAGTTCGCTGCGTTCAGGATCGCCATCACAGCTTGTCTTGTAGCCCTGTTATCTTTAATTTTTCAGCCTTTTTTAGTTTCATGTATTTTTTTCGGTGAGGAATTCTGATCTTTCATTCCCTCTTTCCACTCAGAAAGGAGCCACCCACTGTGAACAAACACTAATAGGACCGACTGTTGAAGCAGTTTGAGCTACCTCATTATCTTCTATCGATTGCATTATATTGTTAAAAAGTTTCATTGGAACCACAATCGCCCAGTATGTCTCAACAAGTTGGTGCTAGCATTAGAAGAAAGTTGGTGATCGTTGGTGATGGTGCATGTGGTAAGACGTGTCTACTGATCGTGTTCAGCAAGGGCCAGTTCCCTGAAGTGTACGTCCCCACTGTTTTCGAGAATTACGTTGCTGATGTCGAGGTTGACGGTCGCCGTGTGGAGTTGGCCCTATGGGATACTGCTGGTCAGGAGGACTACGATAGGTTGAGACCTTTGTCGTACCCCGATTCGAACGTCGTGCTAATCTGTTTCTCGATCGATTTGCCCGACTCGTTGGAAAACGTGCAGGAGAAGTGGATTGCTGAAGTGTTACATTTCTGTCAAGGCGTGCCCATCATCCTGGTGGGCTGTAAGGTCGATTTGAGAAACGACCCGCAGACTATCGAAGCTCTCAGGGCCGAGGGCCAACAGCCTGTGACCTCTGCTGAAGGCCAGTCTGTGGCTGACCAGATTGGTGCCACTGGCTATTACGAGTGTTCGGCCAAGACCGGTTACGGTGTCAGGGAAGTTTTCGAGGCTGCCACAAGGGCTTCCCTGATGGGCAAGTCCAAGTCTAATGGGAAGACCAAGAAGAACAATACCGACAAGAAGAAGAAGAAGAAGTGTGTCTTGTTGTAAAACCTCGCAATCCGTATATGCTAAAACTCTGAATCGTTATTCTTCCCTTTTCTACAAAATGTGTAACCTCTATACAGTCCAAGATAGGTTCTAATAAGAGAAGTATCATAGCCTTACAGTCCACCGTGTGCGGCGTCCCACAAGGCCTGATTGTTCGCGGTCCCTGCCATGGGAATAGCCGGACTGAGATGCGTTTCTCTTGTTTCCCTCGCTACAACAGCAGCTAGACAAGTCGGTTGAGTTCTCCACGCCTTTTACGTCCTACCGCGCTCTTCGAGAAGGCGTTTACAGGATATACTTGATGAAGAACAAGGTTCGATTTCGGACTTGAGCGAAGATCAACCAAACGAAGTCGTCAGAGGGCTTAAATCTAGACACATTCAACTGATTGCGTTAGGAGGTGCCATAGGTACCGGTTTGTTTATTGGTTCTGGTGGGGCATTGAGTACTTGTGGCCCAGCACCTATTTTGATCTCTTACATTGTCATGTCCTTTTTCGTTTGGACCATTATCAATCAATTGACCGAAATGGTAACTCTGATGCCGCTCTCTGGTGAAGCTTCCATGTATTCACTGGCAAGAACGTACGTTAATCGTCCCCTTGCCTTCATGTGTGGATGGAATTTGTTTTATGCGCTAGCAATGATTGCACCAAGTGAAATCACAGCGTGCGCGCTGCTGGTTCAGTACTGGACTGATGCAAACTCTGCAATTTTTGTCACGATATTTGTTGTCTGTACCGCTGCAGTCACAATGCTTCCAGTGAAGGTATTTGGTGAAAGTGGGTTTTGTGTGTCATCCATCAAAATCATGACCATTCTGGGATTGATCATAGTTGGCATAGTGATCTTTTTTGGCGGTGGCCCTTCCCAAGACCACGTATTGGGGTTCCACTACTGGAAGAAACCCGGTGCTTTTAAAGAGCATTTAGTTCCTGGTTCTACCGGAAAATTTCTCGCAGTGTCTGGACTGCAATTGTGAAGAGTGGATTTTCCTTCATCTTAGTGCCTGAAACAGTCACTTCATGTTCTGCCGAATCAATGGCCCCCAGAAGAAACATGCCCCGTGCATGCAAAAGGTTCGTCTACCGTTTGGCAGTTTTCTATGTCCTTGGGACCCTTGTAGTCACTGTTATTGTCGGATCTGACAACCAGCAACTGCTCAATGCCATTTCAGAGGGGAAATCGAATGCCGCAGCCTCTCCATTCGTTATCGGAATAAAGGAAGC
>PPHX03000018.1:0-132132 GCA_003705175.3 Torulaspora franciscae
GCATGCTTCTTGTATTTATCTTAGTCAATCATCTATTTTTCTGAAGCTCTTGAAGATCACATCTGACTTGAAAAATGCGATGAACGGCTCTTTCATCAACCTGTACATTCAAAGTATCAAAAGATTAATTAAGCCATACTTAGTTCAGAGCTCCGTAATACGTTTGGTATTTCAGTCAGGTCTTTATTAGCGGAAGTGATGAAGGAAACCAAGTCCTCTAAGAGAATTGCTGTCCTATACGGTTCAGAAACAGGAAACGCTCAAGATTTTGCGTCCATTTTATCGTATAAATTACACAGATTGCATTTACCTCATATTCTGAGTTCTCTGGGAGATTACAAGCCGCAGAATATTCTGGACTGTCGTAATTTATTTATCATTTGCTCGACAACAGGGCAAGGTGAGCTACCGCGGAATGCATTGGAAGCTTCTCATGGGTTGAACAAGAAAAACTGCTTGTGGTCCTTCCTTAAGAAGAAGAATCTACCCGCTGATTTTCTAAATCATATAAATGTTTCCTTCCTGGGACTAGGTGACTCTTCATATCCAAAGTTCAATTTTGCCATTAGAAAACTTCACGAAAGGATAGTGAACCAGCTGGGCGCCAGGGAGCTCTTCGATAGACTTGAAGCGGATGAGCAATGTATTCTGGGCAGTAATAAGGGAACTGGTGCCAGTATAGAGGCGGTTTACTTTGAGTATGAGAAGAGGATACTGAAGTATCTATGTGAGAGTTATCCCACGAGGAAAGTCAACGGCCAGGTGATTGAGCGCACAGCGTTCGCTGCCGATGCCTATCTTGAACCCTCTTCGTGCTTGTTATTAGATTCTGAGAATGCAAGAGTGATACCTCCCCAAAGTGCATCATTCCATGGTGACGATTCTGTAAAGGTGGGGACAGTAAAGGAAAATAAAAGAATTACTCATCCAGAGCATTTTCAAGATGTCAGGAGATTTGTGTTCAACGGTAAAGAATTGCCAGAATACGGTCCAGGGGATACAGTCTCCATTTATCCTTGCAACTCAGATGAATCTGTTAGAAAGTTTTTGGATATTCAACCTCATTGGAAGGACATTGCCGATGTACCACTTAAATTAAGTCATGGAATCCCTTACAACTTAAGAGATGGCGGTTTTGTTCAGCCACTGACCTTAAGAAACTTACTGAAGTACCACTGCGATATTATGAGCATTCCGAGAACAAGCTTCTTCATGAAAACCTGGACCTTTGCGACCGATCTGGAGCGGTTGGAGGGAGGGCAGGAACAGCTCGAGCAGCAGCGCGAAAAGCTACACCAGTTCGCTACAGATGAAGATATGCAGGATTTGTTCGATTACTGTAACCGGCCAAGGAGATCTTTGTTGGAAGTCCTTCATGATTTCCAATCTCTAAAATTACCTTGGGAATTTGCTTTGGATTATTTGCCTATCATCAAGCCGCGGCTGTTCTCCATATCAAGCGGACCGAACGATCCTGATATTGAACTCACAATTGCCATAGTTAGATACAAAACCATACTACGAAAAGTCAGGAAGGGAGTTTGTACCGATTTTATTTCGCAATTATCCAAGAGTGATGAATTCAGGTATAAGATTCAAAATAACAGGCTATTTCAGGATAAGAATCTCATTGATAAGCCCATGATTCTCATCAGCCCTGGCGTTGGAATTGCTCCGATGATGTCATTGATTAGATCAGATGTTTCAAAATGTATGAAGCTGTTCTTTGGTAATAGACTGATGGAACGCGATTTCTTGTACAGGGATATTCTTGAGGGTTGGGACAAAGAGGGAAGGATATCGTTATTAACCTGTTTTTCGAGAGACCGTAAAAACTCTCCAAAGCACAAATACGTTCAAGATATCTTATGGGACTTGGGGGAGACAATTGCAAAGATGATACACGACGAAGACGCTACGATATACGTTTGCGGATCTTCGAATAAAATGCCCATTCAAGTCCGTATAACAATTCTAGAAATTCTGAAAAAGTGGGTGAGATTTGAGAGCGACGATCAAGCAAGTAGGTACCTCAAAGAAATGGAAAAAAATGATCGGTATCTCCAAGAGACTTGGTAAATTGCGTAATTTGGGAAAGAATATTCATAAAGTGATTATAGATTGATTCTTTACATGTTACCTCATATGAAATATCATTGGCTTTCGCACACTCCTCTCATTCGAACAGGACCTAATACAGAGTGGTCGGTACTACAGTACTGAGCCGGTTCAGTAAAACAAATGGAAGATTCGATGAAACATCAACCAAACACCCTCATTAATCCTGAATATTTCGTATTTTCCTCTTTAATCAGTAAGGAGGCGAAGCACTGACTTTGAAAATAGCGAACAATCAACCTTGGCATGAGATTAGAGTTGCTGTCACTTGAAACCATGCAGAGCCCTTTGAAAGCCTGTAAGGATTACTACTAGCGTCCTCCGCAATAAAACTCTCCATTGTTAATATTCTACCTACGAACCAATCCTTTCCCTTGGTTATTCCATTCTCATCTTTTAAAAAGTATCTTGTATTATCGTCGAAAGCTGTGAACGCAGCCCAAGGGCGATTTTTGCCCGTCTTACCCATCTTTTCCTTGCCAGCTGAAGATGGATGCACCCCAATCGTTTCAAATGGTGGTGGGGTGGAGAGATCAACTGAAGAGAATGAGGAGTTCAACGATGATACAGATGAGTCAGTTGGCGAACTGTGCTCTCGAGTCGGCAAAAACAGAGCCAGATCGCCAACTTGAAAGTTCTTCAGTGTCAGCCTTTCGTTCTGATAGCTATCAAGCTGCGCTCTCTTCTTCTTGTTTTCTTTTGTGAGTTTCTTTGCCAACGTTTCTATATCTTTAAACCTTCGGATAACTGCCGTCTCGTAAAGCTTGTTATCATAGAGTTTTTGCACTTCTCTAACCAAAGACTTATGACTTTCGATGTCGTCTGCGTTATGCACTTCTTCATATTTTCTTTTGATATCTTTGTACACTGTGCTTTTGACATGTTCTTCAGTCCTTGATATTTGGATACTATCATCCAAAACGCTTTGGCTGTGGCCTCTACGAAGGCCTTTAACGCGCTTAATGACTATATGATCGCTCTGATCAAGAGACAACAGCAGACCGATGTTTTCCAGAATAAAAACATCCGAAGCAAAAACTTCGTAAATTGTTGACTCACTATCTTTTATTTGCCTTCGCAGTTCATCAAAATCCTCTACTACTTCAGACTTTTGACATACAACAGTAGAAGAAGGTGAGTTTTCTTGAGAGCAATTGCTGGCTGGCTCGTCCTGATTGCGTTCCCGCTGTTCAATCTTGAGATCGCTGTTCTCCTTTTCAAGCAGTTTTAGGCGACTATTCAAATTGTCTATTTGTGCCTCAAGCTCCGCTCTTTTTTCCTTTGAAAGTTTCTTTTCCTGATCAAGCTCTTGTTGCAGCTTGTTTGCTCTTATGATAACTTCCCTCTTGGAGGTATCTTCTTGTTCAATCTGAAGTCTTAACTGTGAAACGTCTTGAATTAATTTACTATTCTCGCGCACCAGGTCTTGTATCTGTCTCTTGAAAGAATTTTGCTGCATAATGTTATTAACATTAACTCTTTCTTCTTCCTCAGTAAGTCTTGCTAACTCTTTGTTCAAGTGAATCATAGTTTCCTTGAATGCCATGGTTTCCACCTCTAGATCACTTATCCTCGTCTTAGCCACTGAAATTTCCGCGCCCTTAGTCTTATTATCACGCCGCAGGTTTTCGATTGTTTCTTGTAACTTTTGGATACTATGTTCCAACTCAAGGACATTCGCAACAGTTGAATCATGATCGGCATCCAGCAGTGGCAGAGAGCTTACTTTAGAACTAACTGTTGTCACATTACGAAAGGGTGTCACAAACGTTTGGTTCAATATACCTGAAGGCCAGTGCCCTGGATTTGAGTAACGCGCATCATGTAACAGAGATTCTAACTTTTTGATGCGAGCCCGATACCCATTGATTTGAGAACTAGCGGAGGTTGATGATTCTTGCGAGTTGAGATCCTGCATTATCGTAACCTGATACCTATTGATCTCAGAGAAGCTTTGTGCAATTAACTCAGGTACATCTCCGCCAATGCTCATACGCAGAAGTTGATCGACATATTCGTCAATGACTTCACGAGTTCTTGCTAGTGACTGTTGAAGGACCAGGACCTGATTGCTAGCTTCTTGTTCGTGGTCTAACACATCATTTAGAAACAGGGCATCAACACTTTCGAGATCAGAAAAGTTCTCCAGATTTTGACAAAACAATGATGCTGTGGCACCAAAATTCTCCCGCCATTTAGCTCGGTAAGCTTCTTCCTTCCTTTTTAATTTTTTGAAATTGTCAGATATGGACTGGGTTTGAGTAAGAACTTGCAGAATCCAACACTCACGCCGATACTTCTCGACCAAAAAAAGTCCGTATATTAGAGGTATGTCTTCAACCTGTGCAAATTGAACCTCATTTTTCTGGTAGACATCCAAGTCCTTGCTGCAATCGTTGAGGAGTTTTTTCTTGATACCAACGGTCTCGACTTGTATAAAGGCAATTTGTCCTAATAATATGATTGCTTTCACTTGAAGTTCATGTCGATGTTTGACAACTTGTTCACTCCGGGAGTATAAGGCCTGCGCTATTGTATACAGTTTTCCACTGGTTTCATTTCTGGCCTCAAGAAGAAAAGACTGAATGTTTTCCATGTCACTATCGGATGAATCGAGGACGTCCTGGTCCAATATTTCTCGGCTTCGCCTCCTTGTTTCCTGAACAAGCTCATCAAAGCGTTCGAGCATGGTGGCTTCGAGATTGTCCTTTGTGTTAAATGAAGAAGACTCATCTTGAAGAGAAATTATCGAGTTTGTGATCTGCGCTCGGAGATTTGCGTTAAGATCGAGATCTCTCTTTAGCTTCTTCAATTGTTGATTAGTACTCTGATCCAGATCTTTGGTGAGCTTTTCTTTCTCTTCCAACCCTCTATAATCAACGTATTTTTCGAGCGTTCCAGCCATCCCGTCGAGCTTGTGAAGCACCTTGTTGTAACAATCTCTCCATTTTGATGCTTGGCCATTTTGTGCCAGTTGATTCAAAAACTCGACATTCGAGTTATAAAGTTTTTCGACATCGAAGCAGTACAATCTAAGATACTGTTCACAGATGGAAAGACATCTCAAAATCTGGGAGGTCTGCGCCGCACTTTCGCTCATGAGAGTTCTAAAATAGTGAACGTCAATCTCCAGAGCGCTCAGCCATCCCAGGTTGGTTGTCAGTAGACTTGCAACAGTCCTCGAGTCTAGCTTTTTCAGATCCAAGTTTGCATCCGACAGTGGTGAGTTTATAGGTTTCAATAACGCTGATTGGCGTCCGAGCGATGTATCTTTGACTAGACTCTCGAGAAGAGTCTCTGCCTTCCCATACAATACAGACTCAGTCTCCAAAGTATGCAACTCCTGGCCAACAGGTTCATTTATAATGGAAAACAGCCGCCTATCATAAATGTAAAACTCATTCTCTTTTAGGGTAGTATTATTTTTCAGACACTCTTTAAACTCGAAGTTTCTCAGCTTGTTACCAAACGGTAAAAGGATGAGTAGTTGTTCACTTGGAATATGCCATTTCAGACTTATAAGGTTTTTGAATTCATCAAGAGACATGAAGAATTTCACATCGGTATTGATTTTCTCCCCAGTAATAGCGTTGATCAAACTGGCATTATCAGACATATTCGAACAATACAGTAAGTAGTATTAAGTCTTCGGAAAGCATTAGAATAGGCCCCTTAAAAAGGCTTATTGTCTTTCTTCCCTTATTGGTGTTAGCCTGCTGAGCAAGCACCTTTTTTCTCTAAGGCTTGATTCACAAAATGATCGATCCCGAGACTTCGAATGAGGGCAGATATCAAAGACGAGGAAGATAAGAGCCACAATGATTGTATATAAGCCATTGGACTTGAGAAATTTATCACATTTCGAACATCTGAAGAAATTAATTGATGCTGATCTATCGGAGCCATACTCAATCTACGTTTACAGGTATTTTCTTAATCGATGGCCGGAGTTGACATACTTGGCCTTTGATGATGAGGGAGAGAGTCCAGATACGCCGATAGGCTGTGTGATTTGCAAGAGTGAGCTGCATAGAGGCCGCCGGATGAGAGGATATATTGGTATGCTTGCAGTGGAGAGTAATTATCGAGGACAAGGCATTGCAAAGACGTTAGTGAAAAAAGCGATGGAAAAGATGCAGCGGGATGGGTGTGATGAAATCATGCTTGAAACTGAGGTTGAAAACAAAGCAGCGTTAAATCTTTACGAGGGGTTGGGCTTCATTAGAATGAAGCGGATGTTTCGTTACTATTTAAATGAAGGTGATGCTTTCAAGCTGATACTGCCACTAACGGAGAAAAGTTGCATCAGGACAACTTTTATGGACGAAAATAATGAACTGCTACAGTAAATCTGATTAGAAGTGTTAAATAATGTACATGTATGTAGAGATGATATTTCACTCTTCGTCGTTAAATTTTGGAGCCAGGAAGAATTGTAGGTACCCACTCTTAAGATCGAACTGGAAAAGGGCAGGAGCCTCGCTGGAAAGTCTGATGCCAACTTTCTCCGAAAGTGCCGAACCTTTGACGATATCCAGCAGATATTTGGAGCCAAAAGTCAGGTCAACTGGCTGCTCCATCTCTAGCTTGATGCTGTCTTCTGGCTTGTCCATGTTTACGAAAGGCTTCAATATGACCGAACCAGAACCTATGTCACCATCTGCCACAAATTTGATAGTCTCTTTGGTGATCATAATGTTCAAAGAGTCGCTCAACTGGCTCAGGTCGCGAACGATCTTGGAAAATTCGGAGGATGGCATCATCAACGTACAATCGTAGGCCAGGTCCTCGATCTTCAAGAAAGCTGCATCGATATCCATCAATTTAAGCGAATATTCGGCCACGCGATCCTTTTTCGTATCTTCGAATAGCAGCAGGACGGTATCTGGGGTGTCATCTGCGATCAGCGTCAATGTATCAGAGTTGTTACCACAACGCAGAATCTTAGAAAGGGAGGTTAGATCAATCCCCAGAGTCACAGGGTGGTCACATCTGTAATTCTGGAATGCTTCAATACCAATCTCTAATGAGACCAACAACACACGGGAGTCATCGACAGCCTGCGCGATAATACCGTCTTCCTTACATTGAAAGTTGACCAACTGGACACAGTCCTTGAACCCATCAATGATTCTCTTAAATAAGGATGCTTCTTCAAACTTTGCCTCCAGCATCTTGGCTATCCGACTTGCTAACTTGTGAGACCATTCGTTTGTATCTCCAGACCAGCAGAACAAACCTTTTTATATCAATTCACGCCCATTCCGCCATCCTTCGCACTCACGCGTCAGCGCCGTCGCTTACGCGTCGCAAATGGAAAAAAAAAGGATGATGAAAAGAAGCTAAAACGACACTAATAATACAGAAAGTCTGCCCATAACGACACACAATAGAAGGTATAAAAGGAGTAGAAAATAGAAGTAATAGTAATAATAGTAATAGCAGCAGTTCTCTTTTAACAGAAGAGTGATGCAAAAGCTTTACGTTCAAGCACGTGTAGCGTTGTAAAGCTCTTTCTCGGACTCGTAACGTTTCTTGTCCGCTTCTGCTTTACTCTCGTAAGGAGTCTTCTCGTCTGGGCTCAACGCCTTCCACTTCTCACCCAGGATACGCCCCACCTGTCCAAACGTCACGTCTGGGTTTTCGGCACGCACAATATCTCTGTTTTCATTTGCAAAAAACATGTATGCCGATAGAGCCCTCTTTGGCGCATTTGGGTCCTTCTTTCTTCTGGTCGTTCTCTTCTTGGTTTCTCTGGGAGCTGCCATTGTTAAAAACGATTACTTTTAGCCCAAACTCCGTTAGTAAATGAACAAAACAACCATTAGCCACGACCAAACCCAAACAGAAACTCTATTCCACGGTGAGCCACCTTAAGTAAGAGACGTACCATTGCTCACGCGTGCGCGCCGCGCTATCCCATACTTAAGGTACCGCGTCGCGTTCGGAGGGTAACAGCAGTTTTCTCAACTTTTACAAGCGGAGAAAGGGCAAGCATGAGTGGCAAGTATTTTCATATCCCCCTTGCGGCCGGTGCGAGCTACCTTCCAGGTGTTCACCTTTGTGTCTGTTTGTCTGTCTGTTTTGTCTGTAGGCGGACCATACGTACCTTTATTAAAAAACTGTTTGAATTTTTCTGTCTAACACCTTGTGGAAAAAACGCTTCTTTGCCCACTGTTTAACTGCGTGTAGTCAATATGGGCTCACACTGTAAGCGAGGCTCTATAGTGTGCATTTCTCTTAAGTATGCTAAGCTGGACGAAACGGGGCGAAAAACTTCAACACCCTGCTCGTATATAACGATGGGAAGGGTAACCTCATCGCATTTGAATGGTCATTTCGTAATATACAAGAGGTCTGTACGTGTATTTAGGCCGGTTTAATGTGAGTTGTATTGCTATTCGCTGTCTGTTGATGCAGCACGGTACTTGTTGTAGTGCTGGAGGTGCGACTCTGGGGAAAAATTGCGGGCCTGTACGAGGGCCCCGATAAGTCGGTTGCTGTAGTGCATCTTGGCGACACAGCGGTCTACACAGCACATTTCGCCCTTGTTTAGATCGCTTTCGCTGTAGATATCGTGTGGGATGCATTTTTCCATGCATGTCCTTAGGATGTTGTTGAAGGTTACGTTCATGGCTTCGAACTGGACTTCTGCGATATCGAGCTTCTCTTGGCGTACTTCTTGCGACCCGTAGGGGTTCACAAACATTGACATTGTGGCGTTTTCTGTTACAATCAAAGTGTGAAGACCTGGGACTATGTAATTTTTCCAACTTGTATGGTCTTTTAATTGAGAAAAAGTGATCCTCAGTATAATGATGTAGAACATAGGAGCAGACGGGAGGTGCGTTATGAGGATTTTATTGACGAACGATGATGGCCCGCTTAATGACCAATTTTCAAGCTACATAAGACCATTTGTTCAGACGTTAAAACGTCTGTACCCACACTGGCAGCTGACCATTTGCGTGCCGCATGTCCAGAAGTCGTGGATCGGTAAAGCTCACTTGGCAGGCAAGAAATTAAGTGCTCAGTTTCTGTACTCTAAGTCCGATTCGGTCGATAACAGCTATTTAGGACCCTTCATCCAACCGCAAATGCCTATTGAGGGCTCCAAATTACCCAGGAAGATAGTTAACCCAGATGTGTCATGTGACGACATCGAGTGGATACTGGTAGATGGTACTCCAGCGTCATGTAGCAACATTGGACTGCACCATCTGGTCAATGAGCCGTTTGATCTGGTAATCTCGGGGCCCAACATGGGCAGAAACACTAGCGCGGCCTACATCACTTCTAGCGGCACAGTGGGGGCCGCCATGGAAGCTGCTATCACTGGTAATGGAGTGAGAGCTGTGGCCGTCTCTTGGGCGTATTTTGATGGCAAAAAGAATGTTGATACGGCAATAATGGATATGGCTGCCCGAAGGTCACTACAGATCATTGAACACCTTTATGAAAATTGGGACCCGTCGGTCGACATTTATAGTGTTAACGTTCCTCTAATTGAGAGGCTGTCATACGATACAAAGGTCTTTTACACATCTATTTGGGAAAACAGGTGGGGACCAATTTTTAAAGGCCCGATTTTAGGTTCCGATGATCAAGGATCTGAGATAGAAGATGGTAATGAGTTTCAAATGATTTCATTCGAATGGGCTCCCGACTTTAAATCACATACGGATTCAGAACATCCTAAGACTGGCGAGCTGATAGATAGGGACACGATAGAGAATGGAATGATTAGTGTTACACCACTGAGGGCAACTTTTCAAAGTACTGGGAATTTACAAGGCGAGATGGAATTAAAGCCTGTGACTGAGACTAAATTCGAGGGTTTTTGTGCGATAACAATCGACCCCAGGGAATATATCTACATGCCTTTAACAAATGCGATCAAAAAGTGGTTGCCATCGGTGCAAATTACTTCGGAGCTACCAGAATCTAACGTGCCAGTCATCCATTATGGAGATTATGAACAATTGGATATGGAAAGGTTATCTTCGGACCACGAAACTTATTTTGCAAACTCCTATATTTACAGGAAGGCACTCATTAGAAAACATTACCTGACTCAGACAATTCAGTTCTATAAAGCGAAGTACCCTGAAACGATCTTGTCAAGAGCGTATCTGGAGACCTTCACCATTGATTTGGATTATGCAGAGTTTTTGGATGACGCGCTGGATGAGAATTGGGAACTAAGACAAGAACTTGAATCCGAACAAAAATGGTGGATTCTCAAACCCAGTATGAGTGACAAGGGTCAGGGGATCAGAGTATTCAAGACTGTACAGGATTTGCAGGCCATATTCGATTCATTTGACGAAGATGATACAGATGATGAAAGTAACGTTTATGATGAAAATAGAATTATCATTTCTCAACTGCGCCATTTCATAGTACAAGAGTACATGACCCGACCATTGCTGCTTCCGTCCATGGGTAACAGAAAATTTCACATAAGATGCTATATCTGCTGCCGTGGTGCTCTCAAAGTATTCGTGTATGACCGAATGTTAGCACTGTTTGCCCCTGGGCGCTTCATCCCTTTGGGTACTGAGCAGTATTCACCCACAAGCGTCGATGACCTTGCTTGTCATTTAACAAATACATGTCTCCAATCTAATAAGGCAAGAAAGAATCTTTCAGTGGTTGAATTCGATACTCTGAGCGACCTAACTTCGGCAGACAAAGCAAAAATAAAAGAGCAGATTCACCAGATAGCCCATGATCTTTTCTTAGCTGCCATCCAAGTCAATAGTCTCAACTTTCAGCCGCTTGACAACGCATTTGAAACATTCGGAGTCGATTTTCTGGTTAGTGAAAGTTTGGAAGTTAACCTGCTGGAGGTCAACGCGTATCCAGATTTTAAACAGACTGGTGATGGACTCAAGGATCTTATCGCTGAGTTGTTCGACAGTACTGTCGAGACGCTAGTATTACCTTTGGTAGACGGGAACGAAGCCCGGGGTAGAAGTGAAAAAAATAGTCTGACTCAAGTTCTGGACTACTCTGCCAACAATTGGCAGTAATAATTTGTATATTAGATAATTGTCAGTTAATTATTTGGATAACTATGGATAAGCCGCTTCGTAATTTTCCTCAATCTCCTCTTCCATTTCATGACCGCCGCCCATCGACATATTAGTGGTGGCACTTATCAGCCCTCGTTTCACTACACGAAGAGCATTCGGTACTGTTACACCATTTTCCGGCACGCCAGAGTATTCGCGACTCCAATTTAGTATGCGTTCCCGTATTCTATTAGCCTTTATTAGGGAAGCTTTAATCTTCTTCAAATTCCTCACAAACTCCTCGTTTCTCTGAAGTGCAATTTGAGCCAATTGCCGTACTGTTTCCACATCTTCCAGAACTTGTGGAGAGTTGTCATTTGGCAACAAACGCACCAAGGCATTGTGTCCGCCCACGTTAGGAATCGCGAAAAAAGGATCCTCTCCATTAGCGCCGTTCCTGGCCATATCCTCACTTTCCTGGTGAAGAAAATGATCTTTCTCATCTGCATCTGCAGTGTCTTCCTCCGGCAGTTTGAGATTATGATCATAGACCGGAAGATTCAGTACTGGCTCGTAGAGCGGTTCGGGATGATCTCCCAGGAAAACTTCAAGCAGATTAGAATACCTCGTCACAGCGTTTTGCTCTTTTTCAATCATCATAATCGACAGGAGTGCAAGCTCACGTAGCGCCTTCCCATCAAATGATCGTTTGATCGCATCGTGTCTTGTTATATCCGCTAGAGAGGCAATAGGTGTCAATACCTTACGAACATCCACCAGTTTCGATAAATCACACTCATCATCGGAAGTCTCCTTAATCTTTTGTTGCTCGCTCTTCTGATCCCCTTTAGCTGCAGGAAACTTCATTCGCTTCCTTTTCTGCAATAGACAGTGCTCTGAACCGTTGTAATAAACACAATCCTCATTCATCGGTTTCGAGCTATTCAACTTCTGGCGCGTAACCAAGCTAGATTTCTGGAGTAGCTTATTTCCCCTATTAGAGCTGATACCAGAAGCACTAGGGTATATCAGAGTTCCATCGAGAGATCTTTTTAAAGGCGGATAGTTGCCGCTTTTCGTCCGAATAACATGTCGATAGAAAGCCTGTATGTATTGCTGTTCATCACCATGATCCTCAACCTTTTCTGAGGCCATTTTAGCCAATTTCTGGATACCCTAGTGGCCGGCTTTGAAAGAAGAGTATTTGCTCTCTTATTTACCCATCTCACTCTCTATTCCTATATATTCAGAGCCTTTAAGGCTCCGCCATACCAAAATAATGATCATATGATTTTCACATGACATGGAAATGCCAAGAGATCTCGAGGTCGAGCCCTATTTAGAGGAATCTACAAAGGCAGTCAATGGTATTAGCAGACGCTCGTCTCTTTAGCTGGTCAGTGAGTAGCGAGAGCCAATTGAGCAAGATGTCAAGCAGCGTTATATTAAAATTGCTAGTAGGTTTGTATCTGTTATCATCGTATAAATCACTTCCCGGTGCTTATTTCATTAGATTCTACTCAACAGTGTTTCCTCATATTGTCCTGCCGTACTTTACTGGGCTAAAAACGAAGAACCTGAAAAGACTCGCTGAGAATAAACATGCGTGCTTCGGGGCTGTTACCATGTCAACGTATGCTTCGCCATTTGAGTGCGATTTCTATTTCCACAAGAGTAACAGCACGTATTTCGAGGAGTTGGATATTTCTAGGAGTGAATTGATGACCAAAGTTTTCCAGAAACTTTTCTTGAACTCTAAACGCTGGCCTTACATTCCTGTGGCGAACGTTTTCACGAACTTTCTGAAGGAGATCAAGCCTTTTGAAAAATACGAAGTCACTACTTTCATCCTTTGTTGGGATGAAAAGTGGATCTACGTTATGAGCAGGTTCACTAAAAAGGATGGAACAGTTTTATGCTCGTTGTCATTGACTAAGTACGTCTTGAAGGATGGGAGAAAGACTATCTCACCAAAGGATGCGCTCGAATTCTGCGGCTTGTACAATGACGAAGTTGCCAGTATTTCGGCCAAGAATCTGAGGCTACTAACCGAACAATCCGGCTTCCATGAAACACAACCTTTGGAAGCTTACAATCCTGATCACTTAGCCCTCTAGATGGTCGGGCATCTTGTTTTAGGACTCTGTGACACAAACTAGATGGAGCGACAGCACGGAAAAAAAATAAAATAGGTTGTATAAATTAGTGCCAAATGGAAGATAGAGCAGGTAGAGCACTTTGATGTCCTTCCTCTGATAAAGTGGCAGACAGTTGATTGAATTTTTTGAGAATTTTTGAGATTAGTTTGACATCTGCTTTCAGATTCTGTCGGAAGTTTGAGTTGTTATGCCTAGTATATTGAATAATGAAGATGACATTGTAAATCGGCAACAAAAGATCAACAGGCTGGACTGGAAATATTACAGGTACAAGCCGAGCTCTGATCGTATTAAAAATTTATGGAGTTCTCAAATCGACAAGGCCCTTTCGAATCACAAGGACTCGGAACCGCGGACCATATATGAAAGTGCCAAATTTTCTTTGCCTGGTAGATATCAGATAATTCAAACTTTAGGAAAGGGCTCATATGGGACTGTTTGTTCTGTGAAAGACCGGGTCAATCCACAAAATCAGTACCCTATTGCTGTCAAGAAGATTACCAATATCTTTTATCGAGAGATCCTTTTGAAAAGAGCCATTAGAGAACTAAAGTTTATGATATTTTTCAAAGGTCATAAAAATATCGTTAGCTTGCTTGACCTGGAAATTGTCTCTGAAAAACCTTACGACGGGCTATATTGTTACCAGGAACTTATCGACTACGACCTGGCTAAAGTTATCCACTCTTCGGTCCAGCTTTCGGAATTTCATATAAAGCACTTATTCTATCAGATTTTGTGTGGCCTGAAATACATTCATAGTGCTGAAGTCATCCATCGAGATTTGAAGCCAGGTAATATCCTCTGCACCTTGAGCGGCTGTTTGAAAATTTGTGATTTTGGATTAGCTAGAGGCTTAGCAACTCAATTCTTCACAAGCAAGGACAATTATCATGATATTACCAATTACGTGGCCACACGTTGGTACAGAGCTCCAGAACTAATTCTCTCAGATAAAGTATATGACAAATCAATTGATATGTGGTCCGCTGGCTGTATCCTAGGTGAGTTTTATGCAAGGAAACCCTTATTCATGGGTAAAGATTCGGTGCATCAGATTCACGAGATTATCAAGGTTTTGGGCCCGCCTTCGAAAGAGGTACTTGTGGACTACGGGTCGCTGAAGGCATTGAATACATGCCGTGAAATGAGTGAAATTTCCACCTCATCTTCTTGGCAAGATATGTACCCCTTTGCAGCGGATGAGGCTGTCGATTTAATCGACAAGCTGCTTAAATGGAATCCTAAGAAAAGACTTAGTGTCGAGCAGGCCATGGAGCATCCATTTCTTGGGGCTGTTCGAGATGTTGACGACGAACCAGTGTGTCCCTGGGGTCCTTTTGACTTCTCCTATGAGTACCAATTATACTCGATGCCAAGGCTCAGAGAATTTCTCATGAACGAAGTGTCGACGTTTAGAGAAGAAAGACGAAGGTCCAACAGGAGCAAGCCAGGAGACATTGGAGATATAAAGATTGTTGATGAGCATCATCTGTGAGCAATTCATCCATAAATATATAAGACAGTTAACTAGTTCAATTTGAAGCACCTTTAAGATCTAGCTTGTTCCTGGTGTTAGCTTTTTTGTTGTCAAAGCTTTGGAAAATTCAAAATCAGTTCATGATTAGCCTTTTTAGCAGAAGGCATGTAATTGAAAAACGGGGGTACGTACGGCAGCTGAGATGGGCGCTCAACTTTCTCTGTCTGCTCAAACTTCACCATCTATTGCCATTTTTTCGTATGTCGATGTACTAGACGAAGTCCATTACCTGTCACAGTTGAACTCATCGGGCTTTCTCAAAACATGTAGGGCATTAGACCCCAATGGTAATATTATTATAAAGGTTTTCATTAAGCCAAGTGAAGAATACAATTTAACAGAGACAAAGAGGCTTATAGATGAAGAGGCTAATCTACTTGCATCACTACCAACCACGCTGAACTACAGTAAGGTCGTGGAGTCAAGCAGGGCAGGATACCTAATACGACAGCACTTAAAGAGCAATCTTTACGATAGGCTAAGTTACAGGCCTTATCTATCTGATATCGAAATGAAATTCGCCGCTTTCCAACTGCTTCAGGCTTTGAAAGAAATTCACGATTTAGGTATAACTCATGGCGATATAAAAACTGAGAACATACTGGTGCTGAGCTGGGATTGGCTTGTATTCACAGATTTTTCTTCTACATTCAAACCAAGGTATTTGCCGGAAGACAACCCAGGAGAATTTTCATTTTACTTCGATACCTCCAAAAGGAGGACATGTTACTTGGCACCAGAAAGGTTTAACACGAAATTGCATGAAAGTACAAGAGGTTCCGCTGGCAGGACTACTAAAGAGATGGACATTTTTAGCTTAGGGTGCTGCATAGCTGAAATTTATGCTGAGGGACGTCCCCTTTTCAATCTCTCACAGCTATTCAAGTTCAAGAACGACGAATACGATGTGGCGAGTTATCTTTTGGAAGAAATCGAGAATGGCTCACTCCGTGAAATGATTCTGGACATGATTTCTATTGATCCCAAAAAAAGGTTGTCATGTAGGCAACTCTTAGAGAAATATCGGGGTTCATTCTTTCCTGAGTATTTCTACACCTTCACTTATGAATATTTCCGGACCCTAGCCACGATGAAAACGAGTATTCCAACAACTGGATCAATATGTGGTCATACCGTATTAGAGGAACAGATAAATGTGGTTGATGAATGCTGTGCTAAAATTTATAACGATTTTGGTAAAATCTGTCGAGAACTCAACTACCCTTTGAACTTAAGAGGTACTGATTCAGCTCGAAAGAATAGGAACGATAGTTTTATCAAACGCTCAATCAAAATCTCTGATGTGGGAGAGATAGAGCTGAAGAGCATCGATAGTGAAGATCAAACGGTGCAGGAAGAATGTGCTCTGTTATTTATCTCCTTCCTTTCACACGGTCTTAGAAATCTAACATCGAGTGATACTAAGCTTCGCTGTATCGAGCTTCTGATTGCATTTTCTCAGTACATATCTGACGAGAACAGGATAGACCGGATCGTACCATACCTAGTTGCCTGCCTAGATGATGAATATCCCAACGTTCAAGCGATAGCTGTTCAGGCTCTCGCTCAAGTACTTGATATGACAAGGAAACTCGGTCCAATCAATGAAAACATTTTTGTCGATTATTTGTTTCCTAGAATCAAGAAAACTTTAATTCAGAGTAAGCAAAATAGCTATCCTCGGATGGTCATAGCCAACTGTTTGGGGAACTTCCTGACCATGGCTATACGATTCCAAGAGATTAGTTACCGCAGCAGTCCACTGGATGGTACTGAAGCTGTAACCACTGGCATGGACAGTTTAGATCTTACCGGTAAGCACAATAGAAAGCTTTTACAACAAGTGGAAGCTCTCACGGTAACCCTTTTAACGGATAGCGACACATGTGTTAAATTGGCTCTCTTAAGCAACATTTTAATTTTGTGCAAATTTTTTGGACGTGAAAGAACTAATGATGTTGTGCTGAGTCATTTGATTACTTATTTGAATGACAAGGATCCTTCCTTGCGAATAAAGCTCGTTCAAACAATAGCAGGTATTGCTGTTCTTTTGGGCCCAATTGCCTTGGAGCAGTATATTCTTCCTCTGCTGACTCAAACATTAACTGACTCCGAAGAGCTTGTTGTCATCAGCGTCCTTCAAACCATGAAGGATTTGAGTAGGACGGGACTGATCCAAAAGAAGTACTTCTATGACATTTGTTTAACGGTCAGTTCTCTTCTTTTGCATCCCAATGTCTGGATAAGACAGTTTTCTCTCCTTTTGATTGTAGAGATATCAAATAATCTCTCTAAAGCAGAGGTTTATTGTGTCTTATATCCAATTTTGCGACCTTTCTTCGAGTTTGACGTTGAATTTACTCACGACTTGATGCTCTCTAGTTGTAAACAGCCGGTCTCACGAACTGTTTATAACCTTCTTTGCAGTTGGTCCTTGAGAGCATCAAAGTCATTGTTTTGGCAACAAGTTCCAACGAACCATGTGGATGCTTTTGGTAATAGTAACATTGCGCTCATTACGAAGAATTTCTCTCAAAAGAACTATGGTTTTAGTGCTCATAATGCTCCAAAAGCTGTTGTTTTGACCCCTAATAATGAAGAAATACCCTTGACCATTGAGGACAAGAATTGGATTGATAAATTCAAAAGCGTTGGTCTGGCAGATGGGGATTTATGGAAACTTGCAGCCCTTAGAAGCTACATTCTCAGAACAGCAAAGTTAATATCAAGAAAAAACGAAATAATGATGACTGAAGACAACGGAAACGTTAAGGGTCAGAAACTTCCAACAATTTCACTTCCCAATGTTATGCCAAAGAATGTTTTTTTTGATATTGATTTCCAAGATGAATCGGACAAAACTCTAGCATCAACTCTGACAAATGAAAGATCAAGCTCCAGTGGAAAACTGAAAGAAAACTACAACTCTTTGCCAAGTGTAAAAGACTTGAACGGCTCGCTGCTTTTCAACACCAAGGCGCCTGCCACAACAACCCCTAACCTGGAGAATGTTTATGTTCAGCTAGATTTCTCAACTCACAATAGGAACTTCCCTTCAAAATTACCAAGAGACGATAGTGATAAGGCAACATTTTCCGTGCGTAATAGCTACGAGGATGATGTCTCGACTATCAAAACTTTTCTTCAACAAATAAAGATACTTCCTACCATGCGAGAGTACAAAGAATTTGGACCTACCTTACCCATCAACCAGATTGGAAGATTTTCCTCTCATCCCAAAGGCAGACTGCTGACAACTTTGACCGAAAATTATCCCATCTCTGTGACTGCATTAGCCGTTTCTGAGGGACCTGTTTCATATATGGTCACTGGATCGGTGCAAGGGCAGTTAAAGCTTTGGAACATTATGGACATAGCCTTGGGAGAGATTTTCTCCTCATCTCTAACTTACGATTTCTCCTCGACCGTAACAGATATCACAATGTTAGATGGATACGATTCATTTTGCGTTTCCACAAAAGACGGTAACATTACCATACTTAGAACCATGCACCAATCGCACCACGATCGATTAACATTCACAAGTTTAGAGCGGGTCAGAAAGACCCAGATTGAACAGGAACCAGGAAACGAGTTATATGCCACTTGTCTAAAGTCCTTTGTTACTGAGAGTACTTCTTTTTTGGTGGCATTGACGAACAGGTCGATGGTTTTGGTATTTGATATTCGTACGATGGATGTTATACAGAGAATTGAAAATCCTCCGGCTCATGGAGCTGTGACAAGCTTTTGCATAAGTGAGAAAGGTTCTGTACTGATTTTAGGGACAACAAAGGGTGCAATAGATGTTTGGGATCTAAGATTTCACGTCTGTATAGCTACCTGGACATTTGGTGACCATACGCCAATCACTCATCTAGAACAGTGTGAGGTCTTCGGCAAGAATTCAGTCGCTGTGGTAGGAGGTTTCTCTGGGGCTACTCTGACAATATGGAATTACTGCAAAACTAGATGTCAACTGGCTCTTCTCAATTCAGATGAACAGCCATCAATCGATAGCTTTGCTCCTCAAAAGAAGCTGCCAAGTCGACTTAACTTCAGTGAGTCAGGTAAATTGGAAACAATTTCTTCCATCCACACTAGAGGAGACACAATTTTTTTATCAAATGAAAACACAAATGATCTTTTCATGCTGAAAGTCAAAAATCTCACATCATCCAAAGTCCTCATTGGACATATAAGCAGGTCAAGCTCGGTGGTACCCGTACAGGTGACGGCCAATCTGACGTATCTGCTAGTGAGGAATCCCGCCAAGTCTTCTGAATCACATGAAAAGGATTACTGTCATGACAGTATCAATTCCATTGCATCGGTTAATGTTAATCGCTTGTCTCTGCTCATCACAGCTGATAATTCAGGAACTATCAGTGTCTTTAGTTAGCGGTCTAGCTAAATAATCCTTCACGTGCACGATGATGCTCTTGCGCAAGCACCGCTTGGAATCGTCCATATAAGCTAAGTTACTTACAATAATCAGGGATTGGGATTGCCCTCTAGATAGATGGATAATTGAACTCTATCGTGCTTAAGCAAAAATGGATCGCTTGAAGCCCCTGAAGGGTCGATCCCGAGGTCTTTCAGTTAACAGTATATCTGATGCCCAGCAGCGGGCGATGACTAGCTCACTAGACAATTTGCAGAGCGACCTCAGTCGGGTCGAGACACAGTGGAACAGGATCTTGACAGAAAATTCCAATCCCTTAGAACTGGCCTTGTCATTTTTGGACGATACATCTGTTGGTCTGGGACATAGGTACGTTGATTTCAAGCAGCTCAAGACCCGCATTGGATTTGATCTACAAGAGGCGGTTAATGAACATTTCCAAGTGTTGAATAGTAACGTAGCTTCGTACAGTATTGCTGTGAATGCAATAACATCAGCTCAGGATAATGTAAATCAACTGAAAGAGCGGGCAAGCAAATCCATCAGTAACATTACTATGCCTAAGCAATCACTAAAAGAGTTAAATGATGATGCAATGAATCAGAATGAGATGATTAGTACCCTGAATGCCATTGAGGAGTTAATCCAGTTGCCTGAGAAAGTGGAAGGACTAATAAGAAGTGGATCCTATAAGAAAGCCCAGATATTACTTGCTCGTGGATTCTTCTCTGCTACTAGCCATGGACTTTGGTCTTTAGAGCCACTCCAAGTCTTAAAACAGCAACTTGAGTTACAAGAACACGTTTTATTCAATAATTTGATCGAAGAATTACATGACATAATATATTCCAAGAAAGGTATATTCATATCTGTGAGGGGTATTTTGAAGGATATAGGCGCTAACCAAGAAGGATTCAGCAGTTTGGAAAACTATCTTTACAACGTTTCTAATGTAGATCTTTCAAGAGACATTTCAAGCGTTAATGCAAAATTATTCGAATTTCTAAGGAATATGAAAAAACCAACCTTTGCATCTACCTTGCTACAATCAATGCCAAGCTCGGACAATGAATTTGAACGCTTGTTTTTTAATATATCCATTATCAACGATTTAAACAAACTCCCAACAGCGCTAAGCATTCTGTCAAATAGAGCAAAAGAGGAACTGCATAACATTGTTTTGAAATCTACAGAGGAAGTGCGAATAAATCATCCCTCCCTCTTGAAAATTGCTGGCAGCGTGAATGTTGATGATCACTTCGGCTTACCGGTCAAGGATGTCTTGTCCGTTGTTCTGAGAGAGTGTTTTTGGAAGATATTCGTTAAATTCTTAGTTGCAGCACAAGGACATCGTGTTGTGTTCGATGCTGTCCAAAAACTTTCGTCTGCGACACCTCGCTCCAATGTTTACAAGTTCGAGCACATATGGAGCAAATTGTTAGGCGAGATCGAAATTTTATTGTCCAGGTACCTAAAGAACGCGGACATTACTATGGTTGAAGGTCATCAGCATAGAAGCCCCAGTGCCGTTTCTGCGACAAAGGGCAGAGAGAAACCACTTTTTACTTTACAGCAGAACATTGAAGATACTTCAACCGCCAAACAGCACGCTAATGAGCTAATGGCCCTTCTAAAAGACATCTTCCCAGGAATTTCTATTTCGGCTAGCACAGAGTTGGAATCAATATATGTTGAGGAAGAGTCTTTCGAACAAGAGGAACCTCTGATTTCTGCATCTGTGTTCAATATGAAAATTATACTCGAGCCTTACCTTCTATTCTGTGAGTCGACTTCGGAGATTATACCCACTGAGCTCCAGGAAAATAACGTCTCCTCGATGGAGTTCTTTAACACATACATGAATGACCAGTTCTTTCCTAGACTTAAAAGAACATTCGCATATTTTTTTGAAAGAAAGGTCGAATCCAACAACCCTTACGCACTTGAAAACATTGAATCTAACAAATACGTATTCAAAGCGGCTATAGACTTCCGTGCATTGTTGAATAAGCTACTCTACGTCCTGAATACTACGCATAGGTATCGGGAAAACATTTTCGGAGCAGTAATTCAACTTTTGCATAGATTTTACATGTACTATCACAATCTCTTTGAGGCCTTGTTCGGGACGTCAGCTTCCGTTCAGCAAAGGATAATTTCTGTTTGGCTGTCTGATCAAAAAATAATGGAGATGGAGGGTCTTATACTCAAGGGGGATGAGGGACCGCTCACAAATGAAGCAGAGTACCTGATAAAACGCTGCTTAGACTTTTTACCTACGGACAAAAGTTTGCGTAGGGAGGATATCTTCACCACCGTTACCTTTGAAGCCGTGATACACTTTCTGGGAACGGTTATCTGGATTTTAAACTGGCTCCCAAGCTTACGAAGAGTAACGAAGTTTGACAATCAGAAGCCCGAGGGTTCGGAGGTTGAGAAACTTAGGACAGACTGGTGCTTTTTTGAGTTGAATGACTCGGCTGCCCTGGAGCAACAAAACAATTTAAAGATTATCATGAACACCAAGGTAGCGTGTAAATTTGACGAAATTGTCGAAGGGTTCTCGTCATTGAAGACCAAGTTGCTGTCCGCTATCAGATTCGATACAAGAGCGCGCTGCATTTATCACATCAGCAGGATATTCGTCAACGCCGATGTATGGAGCTCCGATGTTGGCAGCATAGAGCTAGATGAGCACATATCTTCCCTGGTTACCGAATTGAAAACTGTTGAGAACAAGCTAAAACAGCAACTCCCTGCAGGCAGTACAGACCAAATTTTCATAGGCATTGATTCCATAATCAGCGCTGTGTTCTTACAAGGAATGGATTTTATCCCTGTCATGAATCGGAATGGAGCCAAGAGGATGCTAAAAAACATCAAAGTAATACAAAATGCCTGTCAAAACTTCATGTCAAAGCCATCAATGATCGACATGAGTCAAACCTTAGCATTGTATTCGCTTTGTGGATCAACAGACTCGGATTTATTCCAGCAGCTTCAGGAGGGACATTTACAGCACTGCTCGAAGAGCACTCTTAAAAACGTTCTGAGATTGCAGTTTAGCGAGGAACTGCAACAACAAATAAAACGGACCAGCGGCAGTTCCAGAAGAGTGAACTCTGTGCCTCTAAACAAAAAGTACAACGATGCCGTTAAGCGACTCGAGGCTCTATAAATTATAAATTCGTAGCAATAAGTTATTTGTTAAACAACTGATAAAATCAAGTTCAGCCCAAAGAGCAATCAAAGCTGATTCATATTTGAACTACTAGCCTTTGGATCTTTACTATGTCAGTGAGATGTGTTTACGCGAGTAATTGTTCTATAGTTGCGGGCGATGATCTTGTTGGTAAGCAAACAAAATCTCCGAAGAACGAATAGGCTATGAATAATCTGGTACCCTCACAATGAAGGATGTCGTAATTGTCCTTGATGATGACACAATCAACTCTCCTTTGAGTCAGTATCCAAAAGCGAAGGAGAGCCCCCATGTTTTTACATTGACAAGTGAGGAAGAGGCAGGAAATGGACGGCATCCTAAAGACTATCCTTCTTCTCCAAGGCAAATAGAAGTAGTGCCGGATAGCAGTCTTCATTACTCAAAGTTTTCTGATGAGGTTTGTGCTTCCTTTCATGAAGATGTTGAGTGTACGGATGATCAGGAAAACCTGCAGGTAATCGATTCCATTGACGGTGGTAGTAATTTATTGAGGGGTCGCAAACGTGAGCTTGACATCAATCTAGATGAAAATTCGTCTCTTTTTCTCAGGGAGGTAAATGGAAGTCATCGAAAGAGAGCACATTTGGCATGCTACAGTTCGACAGCCTCAGACCCCAATATGGTGAATGAGGCTCTCGAGGTAGTCGGAACCAGTACTGACAGAACGCTGGACAGAGATCCTGTCCATATTTCTGAGAATATTTTGGATAAGTTTCCTATCTCTTCCCCTACTACAGAGAGACTACATCCCCGGAGTTTGCGAGATCAGGCCTTCCAACTGTTCGTCCAAGATAGCGATGATACTGCTATCCGACGTGCCAGATCTGTTGAGACTCGAGGACAGGACTTTGAGCAGTCATCTAGCCATTCTGCGAGAAATTCAAAAGATGAGTCTTATGGTCCGATCAATGTACCTCTTCTACCGTTGGTGCAAAAGAGTAAGCAAGGTCATCAAAGTGTGCCAGAAGATGCTGCTAAACTTCGTATTTCTGCTATCTCCCATGAAAGAGGTCAACTATCACAAGAAGCACCGGCTACTTCTGATGGGAAAGCAAAGCTTCTAAAGCTTAAAATCAGTAAATTCCTCGAGGACAGTGAGGATACTTATAGTTCAGCCAGCCCGGAGTCACTAATAGATACATCCCTATCAACTACGTCGAACAAAGCGCGAAGTGAAGATAATGTAGTCTCAGGTCATGAGGATGTTATCAACGACCGTGCGCAATATCAGCAGCCATCCAAGCTGTTGCCTTACATTGTTCATGGAAGATTTTACAATGACAGCGAGTCGCAATCATTGATCGAAACATGGCTTAAGAGAGACAAGCGCGCTTTTAAAGAGAGTAATCAAATCCCCAGGAACAATGAGAAAGCGCGCCGCTCAATTAACGTCAGCTTGCCGGAGAGACTGTATGTTCAACTCAAGAGTGCTTGTAAGGGAGATCTTGAGGGCAGTATTGCGCCAGCTGCGATTCTTTCAACTGGTGACGATCCATTGCCAAGAGTACGATTTCTTAGAAATTGTCATAGCGAGTATGATTTCAATCATGATGTTTATTATCCTTGTGATCCAGTAACGGTTGAAGAGTCTGTCAATTTACTTTATTATGATGCTCGCGATTTCTTCGAGCAATACAGGCATGACAAAGAGTATCTCTTCAGGGAACTAAGAGCAATCGTAAAAACTGGGAAATATTTGATCATTGTTCTGAGCAACCTGAATAAACTGGAAAAATCTCTAAATGCCCTAGAAAACAAAAAATTTCAGGACAAAATACAGTCTCAGCTTACCGGCTCTCAGGTTAGAACTGGTGGTGCCGGAGGGAAGACCAAAATGCTGGAAGAGTTGAATATGAGGAAGTTTGGCATTGAGCAGAGAATAAGACTGATAGATCGATTATGGGGAGTCAAAATTCATACAGTTACTTCACATACTGAATTCACCGAGTCGCTGCCAAACCTTGTATCAATTGTGGGGAAGCAGCGCACCGACCCTGCTATCAGATTCATGAGATATTCCCACATCAGCGGTCGGTCCGGAAAAGATAAAACAGACGTTCTCCGACAAGCTTTGCATCAAATTACAAGGATGCCCGAATTGAAAGCTAATAGCGTCGTTTCTGCTTATCCGACATTTCAAGCGCTATTCAAGGATTTCGAGAAGGGCGAACTGAAGTCGGGCTTGGACGCAAAGCATCTCATGACTGAAGCCATGGAAGAAAGGCTCTACAAATTATTTACCTGCGATAACCCTAACGAATCGATCCAGTAAGAATGAAGCTTTAAAATTTCATGCGCTTGATATATTGCACTTTATTAAAAGTACTTATAGATGCTGATCGTTAATAAGTTTTTCATGGGAGACTGGACGAAAAGTGGTCTTACAATACATACTTTACAGTAGAATAATCGTCCTCGTTCAATTTTTCCTTCATATTCTCAACGTCTTTAACTCCCGATCTTAAGTCATTAATTTCTTCTTCCGTGAACTTGATGCCGGCAGTAATCAGTTGAGAGAGGAAATTGAGAACTCGATCGACAACAGAAACCTCCGAACTCGACCGCAGACAAGTGATTGCTGCTTTCACCACGCCATCTCTACGCAAAGTCTGAATTAACTCCTCCGTTATCTGTACCGAGCTTAAAAAAGCGCTTAATAGAGACAGTGCCCTAGTCTTGAGTTTAGGTTTAGCAGTTGAATCGCTCAAAACCGACGCTATAGTATCAATGCCGTGCAACTCGAGAAACTGAGATGACAAGACGTTATGATTTCTAACTAGATTCGACAAGGCATAAAAAGCTTTACACCTGACATCCAGGGGTTCATCTGAATCATTTGCTAAGTCCATTACCTTGGACAGACCTTTCTCTTGCTTAGAAAAGGCATCTTGCGTTGGTGCATTGTTCTGGGCAGCCGTACCAATGACGGACAGAGCGGACGCTCTCAATTCGCCCTCAACATCTGAAAGCGTTTCTAAAAGCGGAGACCAAAGCTTCATGTTTTCGATATTGTTTGCATTATCCAGGTTTTCAATCAGCATTTCGAAGTTGTCCAGCGCTACAAGTCTGTTTTCCAGTCCTGCTTCCGAATTTCTCACAACTGCCATAGCTTCTTTCATCAATGTCGGATCATCTGGGCCCCCACCACCAAATAACTGCTGTAAAAGCTTAGGGTCTGGCTGACCAGCCTTCTCGATGGCTTTTTTGTCGCCCTGTGCATTCGCAATCGACCAATGTAACAATTTTTCCATGATATAATGTGCTTTAAATGGTAAACCAATTTATACGTTATTCCTTAGCCTCACCCAATGACTATCGAGAGATGTCAAAAGTAGAGTGCATGCCCACCGATTTGAGCATGAACTTAATACCAGTGATTCTTGTCTCTCAGTGGATTTGCTGGAACTTTCTGGTCCCGTCACACACAACGGATAGATTTCACGTGATAGCCTTGGAACTGGAATAATGGACACTCAGGCTACTCGAGGTGGGTATTAGCCGGTGGAGTACTCGATAAGACGTCCTATTCACTTGCCGGTTTCTTGTTTAGCGAATTTTGTGACTGTTCTTCTGTATAAAGTCATCGAGCTTGTAGACAAAATCAAGCCCGACAGATTTTAATCCGTCTATTTGTCTTCTTGATGACCTAATGGAGGCGGCAGAGATTGGCTCATCGTCAGGAAGTTGCTTTTCAATCAGCAAGAAGTGTTGGTCGGCTTCTTCGCGACACCAGTTCACCAAAATAGAGGAAAACCGCTCGGCGTTCTCTTCAAAGATCTCCCGGAAATTTATGATAGTCTTCTTGATTGACTGGAAGCGGATGACGGCAATTTGGGTGAGATAGTTGGTTGTGTTGTCCAGAGATCCAATTTGTAGTATTAGGTCTTGTATATAGCTGGATCTGTTCTGCAGAAAAAGATCTAAGCCGTCCTCGGGCAGTCGCAGTTTGATCATGTTCTTGACAGCCGCGATGAGTGGAGCTGTTTCCGTGGTTGTCGAAATAATATGCGACAGCTTAGTAGCAACGGTGTCTCGCCGTTGGTTAATCTTAATGGTGATGAGCCCGTGCAACATCACATCATCGTCATCTTCTTGACCCGCTAACATGTTTAGCTGAGCTTCCAGCGCATTAAGGGCCTCAACAGCCTTACCAAATTTAAGCCTCCCAATCTCAATGTCTATCTCTTCTATCCCATCATCGAGAAACTTCAACATTTGTGGGACAGATGTGACATCTCGCGAACGGCTCCTCGAGTGCATTGACATGGTTATCTTCTGGAATAGATAGCTGTCCATAGCATCACCGTTTCTGCCTGGTGTAACGCTTCCCAAACTGCGCCTTGCACTTTTCACCGGACTTCTAGTGCCTTCCCTTCCTGGTGTTTGCTGAGCAGATTGTAAGTAGCTAAAAGACTCCTTTATCTTCCTGGCGTTCTCCTCTTCAGCCTGAGAGATATCATGAAAGTCGTCCTTTGCGCGCCTTACGACGTTCAGTATGCGTGGTCCCTCTTGGGGATCGCGGCACTCATAGATACATCGAGTGGTGTGTCCAAAAATAAAGCATAACCTCCTCTGTGAGGCTCCCTCAGGAACAACAGTAACCTCTCTAAGAGGAGCACATTGAGCCACAACCAGCTCTTTCTGTTTTTCTCTGGGCCTTCCGGCGACTAGCACCATGTCATTCAAGATAAATATGTGAACGCTTTGCAACGGCTTCAGGGTAGCGAGATTCAGTTCAATCCAGTCGCCGCTCTCCACTAAAACATGTCTACCTGGTGCAGTACCGATGTATTTTTGAGCGCCTTCGACGTTTTTGAAAAGGGTGCTCAGTTGGTCGTCCCATATCCTCTCGAGAATTGCGACACTGCTTCGATCTCTTTTGCTTCCGCCAATACTGCCAGCCCGGACTGGAGGGAGAAGCCCCGTGGGTGAAGTAGCATTTCGGCTCTGTTCTGATTGATTTTCGGCCTGGAGTCGCTTCTCCGCCATTGTAAAGAATTGCTGCATCATTTCATTGACCTCTTTTGCGCTTGATCTCAGCTGCTTCAGCTCTAAGCTTGCAACACCGAGATCTCGATTCACGTTCAGAATCTCATTGTATGACTTGTTTATGTTGTCCCGCGCTTCCTCCTGTACTTCGATCGCAAGTTCACTGAGGTTGGAAGTGAACTTATCAATCTCAATGGCACTCGAATCCCCCAAAGCATCATGCACAAATTTCTTTGCATTGAAGTTCGGGTCTGCTAGGATAGCCCTTAGTGACTCGGTCTTCATATACGCCGAATGATCCCCTGGATGCTGAGACACTAAGCCGTGCTCTTTGAAATCGGTTCCTTCACCAGAATTCTTGAGGTCCTGTACTTCCCCCGCCTTATTCTGAGGCTGTCCTACCCCAGGACTACCATTCGATACCATTACCATCGAAGATGGTAATGGTATCGAATAGTCCAATTTTGGAGGCACATAATTTGCATTGTGCATCGAAAGCCTCCGCTGCATAGAGCTGTTCACTTTACTCCTATCCTTAGCATTTATCTTGGGCAGCTGTGAGTACTGCGCAGATACATTCATGTCGCTGTAAGGGTTGCCATCTTTCTCCAGCTTAGTCTTTGAGTTAGACTGCGTAGAAGCGGGTGAATGCTTCTCATACTTTCTTCCCTTCTTCAGTGAGAAATCTACCATGACTGAGCAACCTCGTGAGCTATCAATGGCAGAATTCTTTCTCAGTATTTTCACTTGATAGTTAATTTAAGTATATGTTAGTACATTCTTAAATAATTGAAAAAGTGTTCTTTAAGACAAACAACTATCTTTTAAGAGACAGCGTAATCGACACTCAGCAAGCTTGTTGATCCTGGTCAACGTTGGTGTGCAACAGCTATGAGTATCACTAGCGAGGAACTGAACTACCTGATCTGGAGGTATCTCCAAGAAACGGGCAATGAAATAAGTGCACTGGCCCTCCAGGACGAGACTCGTGTACTTGAGTTTGATGAAAAGTATGGAGAAAATGTACCGCTTGGGACTCTCGTGGAACTTGTACAGAAGGGAATACTATATACCGAGTGCGATTTGTTGGTAGATAGAGACGGGAAGGTAAAACCAGTAGACAGTGCGCACTTCGCAAAGGACTTCAATCTCGCACAAGCATTGCAGGTTGAAAAGGAAAAAGGGCCCAATCGACTGGTGAATGGTAGATTTGCACTGGAAAATGAACTTACCGAAAGAGTAGATGAGAAGGTTTCGGGAAATGAGATGACAGAAGCCACAAAGTCTGGAGGCTCTTCCGTCGAAGAGCCTGACGAATTCATAAGGACTTTAAAGCAGCTCTACAAGCTGGGAAAGATTGTGACTTCGAGCTGGAATCCCGTATCACCGTTATCTCTGGCAGTAGCCGAAAAGACTTCGCAGGCCAGGATCTTAGTGTTTGACGACAAAGACTTCACGGTGAAGGAGGAACACGAGCTTAAACACCCATTTGTACCCAGTACCGTTAACGACAAGGCTACCAATGAGATAACGTGCTTATGCTGGTCGGCCACCGGTCAAGAAATAGTAACAGGGGTAGAAAACGGCGAACTACGCCTATGGAATAGCGAAGGGAAATTAAAAAACGTTCTAAACTTTCATCGATCACCGATAATTTGCATAAAATGGAGTAGGGACTCTACTCATTTCATAACGGCAGATGTAGATAATGTGACAATTGTATGGAATGCTGTTACAGGCACCGCGGTTCAAAACTTCGAGCTTAAAACACAAGAAGCACATACGACTGATGACTCGCTCGGAGTTGACCTCGAATGGGTCGATCACGATAAGTTCGTCATTCCTGGTGCTCAGGGAACGTTGCTCGTTTATCAGCTGGGCAAAAGCAAACCAATAGGCCGGCTCGCTGGCCATCAAGGTCCGATAAGTGTACTGAAGTTCAATTCGAATAAGAAGCTGCTTTTAAGCGCGTCAGATGATCATACGGTAAGAATATGGCGTGGAGGAAGTACTAACTCCTGCAATTGCCTCTTGGGCCATTCCCAAAGCATTGTGTCAGCCGACTGGATAGACGATGATCGGATAATATCAGCCTCCATGGACGGTTCTATTCGTCTTTGGTCTATTACTGAGAACTCCTTGATCGCGCTCTCTATGACAGATGGAGTTCCTGTTTTTTCGGGAAAGCTCTCCAGAGACAAGACAAAGTTCGCTGTGGGATTAATGGACGGACAAGTCACAGTCTATGAGGTACGTTCTCTTCTGAACAGGAAGGCTCACGTTAGAATTCCTGATTCGTTTGCACCATTACCTGTCCATGGGACTTTCCAGAGCCCTAATGACAAAGACAGTAGTATTGATCTCTCATGGTGTTACGATAATGACAAACTGGCCGTGTCTTATTCTTTGGGGAATGGAGTCATAATCTCTATGTAAACTCTAATAATGCTTACGTTCGAACTCAATGTAATATCTATAGCATTTTTTGCATGAACTTAGGTTATTGTCTTTTTCGCTGCTGTTCAAGAGACTCATCAACTTCGCTTAAAAGTAAAGCCATGTACAATACTAAATGAAGAGAAATTGCAACATCAACTATGGATGCCATAACTGATCCGACATTTCATAGTACTAAACCAAAGTCTCAATATGCAGAGGAAACCCCTTCTCTGCTGACTTTGGTCATTGATACTGCCCCCAAGCTTTGGGCTGAACTGGATAGCGAGAAGAGTCAAAAGTCAAATATAATCAGTGTCTTGGAATCGATTATTGTATTCCTTAACGCTCATCTTGCTTTCAATAGCTCCAACCAAGTAGCGGTGATTGCTGCTCACTCGCAAGGAATCAACTATCTATACCCAAAGAGTAACATAGGTAACCATAAAACCAATTCAGCATCGATATCGGGCAAAGACTTGTCGATCATCAACAATGATATGTACCGGCAGTTCAGAAATGTTGATGAAACATTGGTTGAAGAACTTTACAACTTATTTCAAGAGGAGAAGAAAGTGGTCGATAAAGTAACGCAAAAGAGCACGCTTGCAGGTGGCATATCGGCTGGCCTTACCTATATCAACAGGATATCGAGAGAGCTTGCAACAATTGCACTCAAATCAAGGCTACTTGTGATTACATGTGGGAGCGGTGGAGGAAGAGACGAAATTTTTCAATACATTCCAATTATGAACTGCATTTTCTCAGCTACGAAGTTGAAGTGCCCTATTGATGTGGTCAAGATTGGCGGACATAGGGAAAGCACTTTTCTCCAACAGACTACAGATGCTACCAATGGCGTCTACTTGCATTTGGAGTCAACTCAGGGTCTGGTTCAATATTTATCAACCGCAATGTTCATCGATCCATCACTCAGGCCGATAATTGTTAAACCCAATCAAGGTCCTGTGGACTTCAGGACCTCGTGTTATCTGACTGGTAAGGTTGTTGCCATTGGATACATCTGCTCAGTTTGCTTGTGTGTTCTGTCGATTCTGCCGCCTGGAAACAAGTGCCCAGCCTGCGGTTCGGAATTCGATGAGAAAGTCATTGCCAAACTGAGGAAAAGCAGCAGATGATTGGACATGATGAGTCAAGTGTTACTGGAAAGAAGCACCATCTTTCACTATGTCAAAGTTGAAAGTCTCTGGATATCCGTGAACATTCTTCAAATGAGTTGTCCTCTCGCAATGGGAGTTGAACTCGTCACCGCATTGTTCTTCAAAGCATCTATAATTTATGTGGGTCACAAACGGGTTGTGAAATTCCTGGAGGTGGAGTTGTAAAAGATTCTCATTTACCAGGTTTTTCTGGCATTCTTCGCAACAGTGATCGTGATACTGTCTCATGTGGCTCTCATATAGCTCAATAGGTACGTATACAGCGTTACAGGGGAGTTCTTGGCATACGATACCGTCTAAACCCTTGTCATTAATCTCTAGCTGCCCTTCATTGTGATCTAAACTCTGAATAGATCGTTTGAGAGACATACCTTCAACCTGTTCCTGCGATGACTTTTCTTACGTTAGTTTGAATAAATTTGATGGAATTCCGGTGATCAACTTAATGAAACTTGGCATCCGATGAGCTGTTGACAACACAGCCAATATTATATAAATGGACTCTCAGGATGACCAAACAGTCGACTCTGTATTTGGCCAAACTCCTGCATTTTCATTAAACGACGATCGAGTCAATCCCTCTGTTATAAAATATCTCACCAGTGTTAGAAGTGAGGCCTTGAGAACAAGTGCGGTCAAAGCATCAGAGGGCAAACGGCATGCAGCTGATATTTACGATGAAGACGATACTGTTATTAAGAAGAAAAGACCCAGCTCGACTTGCCTGACGTCCTTGAAATATCTCAACTCCAGGATAAATGAGTGGCTGACGTGGTTCAGAAATACCCAAAAATTGGTCTTAGAAAGTGGTTCATTGCCCCAGCAACACACAGAAAAGTCTCTTAATCTGCTTTTGCACTATTTAAAAGTGTACCTTCTGGAGCGTCCGGATGAGAAAGGCTCTTCAATGCACCTGCTGAAGGTCCTAGAGAACCTCCCACAGGCAGAGGACGATGAAACGCTCGAATTGGACAAAGGCTGGGCAGAAAAGGTTGTGAAATCATTGCAAACAAAACAAATTGAAAACATTGGCGACATAAAAGCTCACCTTACAAATGCCGATTCAACTTCGCCGATGGGTTTTAAGCAGTGGTACCAATACATGCAACGAAATGAGCCTTCCCAAGCAGCTTTCGGGCAAGCTATAAATGAGAGGAACATTTGGGTTCTCATTCAATACATGGCCCAGGAATGGGTCAAAACCATAGCTAAATGCAAGAAGCCAAGGCAAGCGAATCGATTCAGTAATTGGTTACTTTACCTCCTAATCAACGTGCCCGAGAACATTCCAGCAGACCATACAAGCAATTTACGAAACCTTGGAAAGAAATGTAGGGCAATGATCATGAAAGACGCTGAAGCCAACACTGAGAATTACGCCAAGAAGGATGGAATACTACTAAAAAACGCTCTTCCTTCAGATCTCAAACAATTAGGTGTATTAACGCCGCCAGAAGATCTCGACATCCTTCATCTTACCTTAGCCGTAATTGCTACCAGTTATGGCCAGAAGGATCTGATTGATTCGAGTGCTGCCTGAGCTGTCTGCTTGCTACTAGAATTCCAATCTGAGAGCGCGATGAGCGGCGCTGCTTAAAGTGAAAAAAAAAAAGTAGCGAAGAAGTCAACTTGAAGGTTGGGCTTAAAAGTTAGTTATCAGGCAACATAGAGGCCATTTCAGCTTGGTTTATAAGCTCAATTGGTTTACAATTCATAGGTTTGTGAACCAGCTGGTGTATTAGCGTGCTAATCTAACAAAATGTCCGAAGAAGTGCAAGCTCCGCAACTGATTGATGACCTAGAACTTCAGCCCAAGGCTGATAAAGGTAGAGTTTTCAAAGATCTTTTAGCTGGTACATCTGGTGGCATCGCTCAGGTGCTGGTTGGGCAACCCTTTGATACAACAAAGGTCCGCTTGCAGACGTCCACAAGTCAAACTACAGCAATAGACGTGGTGAGGAAACTGATCAAAAATGAGGGACCACTTGCATTTTATAAAGGAACGCTGACGCCCTTAATAGGTGTTGGTGCGTGTGTCTCCATTCAATTTGGTGTCAATGAAGCGATGAAAAGGTTCTTTCACAGTCTCAATTCGCAACCGCAAGCAACTCTAGGGCTTTCACAATACTATGCTTGTGGTGTAGTCAGTGGAGTTGCTAATTCTTTTTTAGCGTCACCAATAGAGCATGTTAGAATTCGCTTGCAAACCCAAACAGGATCCGGACCTTCGTCTGAGTTCAAAGGTCCAATGGATTGTATAAGAAAGCTACGGAGTCAGGGCGGTTTGATGCGTGGACTGACTCCAACTGTGCTCAGGGAGGCGCAGGGTTGTGGTACTTACTTTCTAACATATGAAGCACTTGTCGCCAATGAGATCAAGAAAGGCGTAAAGAGGGAAGACATATCGGCCTGGAAGCTTTGTGGTTTCGGGGCGGTTTCGGGCACAACTTTATGGCTGATGGTGTATCCTTTGGACGTGATTAAGTCGGTCATGCAGACAGATAGCTTGAAAAATCCGAAATTTGGTCGTTCGATCGTTTCTGTTGCAAAGACCTTGTATGCCAGAGGAGGTGCAAAGACCTTTTTCAAAGGCTTTGGGCCAACCATGTTAAGAGCGGCTCCAGTGAACGGGGCAACTTTCGCAACTTTTGAGCTTGCAATGAGGCTATTGAGTTAGGTATCCCACTCCTTCTTTGTAGATATGAAGGCAGTCTCTATTGCATAACGACTAAACAATTAAAAAGTTTCATTCGGACAAGAAGCCTTAACGGCAATGCAATGCCGATACTGAACTAGTGGTGGTGTAGCGACTTTGCGACACCCAAGTTTACTAGTTGTGGATTATGAAGCAGTAACGTTACCCCTGAAATGACGTGAATACCGATATACTTATATTTATTTAAGCCTCTGCTTCAAGCCTTCTCAGCAGGTATTCTATTTCAACCTCTTTGGTGATTGGGATAACAATTTCCTTGTAGATCTTGACTAGGTACTCTGGGGTGATTCTTCTGTGGCCTTCTTTATTGGTTGGATCGACGCCATATACTTCGGCCTTAGTTGTCAACCTAAGGAGAATCTTTTCTTCAACGGCAGAGTTTGTGATGTTTTCTGTGATTCCTGCAATGTCTTTCTCTTGGATCAGCCTAGTGTAAAGTTCTTTATCGGCTTGAAATTTGGCTTCAGCAACAAACTTACCAAAATGGATACGTCTGCTCAAACTTTGAAGACACTCAATGTCCCTGGTGGCCACGGATCCAAAATTTTCTGGCTGGTCCCCATCAAACTTCGAAATTAAGGGCACAATCTCGTTTTCATAAATATTCTTGATCTTATTATTGTAATTGACTTGTGGTGCGTAGGTAGCCAAAATTTGAGGGTAGTTTATGCTGGGCAGGATTGGTTCCAGTAACTTATCTGGGAAAAATGGGGTCTCATCCGGGGACTCGAATCTTCTCAGCTGAGAGTGGGCCATCTCCATGTGCAGTAACGCCCAATCCAGGAACGAACCATCGAAATTCGGAATGGCAAGGCCGGGGTTCTTTCTTGCATAGACCGATGGACATGTCGGATAGTGGGATCTCTCGATAAAATTGAAGATAATGGTATCTTCCATTTTCACTAGCTCATCTCTAATGTTTTGCAAGTTCAAAACGGTCTCAGCTTTATTGAAATCCATAACTGCTGAATATTATTGATGACTTTGTAAGATTTGTGGTATCGATGACATTGACAGTCTTTTTAACTAGAGGCGATAGGCGATGATAGCAGATTAAGGTTGAAAAAAAAAAAAAAAAAAAAAAAAATAAACCATTCGAAAACCTTTAATATTCGTTCTAAATCGTTACATGAAAACCCCTTCTATCGCCTTGAAGAGACTTCAGATCCCACTGCCCCATCCTTTTGGTTGCCCTTGTTTACTAAGTTCTGCACCAATTCTTCATTCTTCTTCGCTTCGCGATCCAGGTCCGCGTTCGTTCTATAAAGTCCGTAAGTTCTAAACCACAAGAATCTTCTCAATCTTGAAATCTTGTCCGTGTCCAAACCGTAGTTTGTGTATGAGAGTGCGAGGTCGTGCTCTGTTTCGTCGTGCGTGTATCGCTTACTCGTCAGAGAGTCTTCGATCCTGGTAAGCAGAGCTGTAGCCTGGACACAGACCACCAAACCGCAGAGCCAGATGCACAGAGTCCAGATGTCTATTGGCTTCTTCTCTTTGTTTATATCTCTATGGTCCTCCCAAGTGCCGGCATTCCAGTAGGCGTAGGCGCTATCTGATGTGTAGCCATGGGAGCTCGGGTACTGAGCGGTCATAGTGGGGCCGTAAGCTTGCGGGCCATATGACCAACCACTCTTATTCAAGTCATATAATCTTTTCTTCCTAGGATCACTGAGAATTTCGTACGCCTGGGTTGTAATCTTGAACCTTTGGAGTTTTTCTTCTAGAGAGAGCAGATTGCTCTCAAACTTTAACTGTTCGATAGGTGACCTTATAATCCTGATATTCTGCGAAATATCAGGATGATACAACTTGGCGAACTCGTGGTACTTCCTTTTCAACGCTTTAGCGTCAATCTCGGCTCCATCGGACTTATCAAACAGATCGTAAGGGGTGGGATTCTCTTTCTTCGGCCATTTGGAATCGTAATGAGCATCGGAGCTGTTATTCGAGACTGTTGCATAGCCCTTTCGAGGGTGAAACTCATTGTATGAGCAATAACCCAAAGTTAGTTCCCTCATCGATGACTTTATCGCAAGCTTGCCGCCCAAAGTCTGACTTTGAAATCCTGGCATCCTCCAATATCGACCTCAAATCCTGCTCCTGCTGTTTGTGGGATAGGGAGTATTAAAGGGGCATATAAGGTCCTACTGTGCTACATCGACCCCAATCATATTCCGTCCTCAGAAAAGCACGCCTCTCAGCTGGGGCGTCAAGAAAAACGAGACGAATTCTGGTTGGTCAGATTCAAAGAGTGGCCTCGAAAGCCCAGTATGGCATCTCAGATGAGCCAAGTAACCAGAGAATTGCTTTGGTAATGTGCAAAAACTGGAACTGCCAAGTTGCGCTGCAGAATGCCTTCTTCCAGCCTTGTATCTGATATGCCTCCTCGTATAGCTAAGGCATCGCTCAAGTAAAAAGTGAAAAAATTCGAACAACTTTACCTTATCAAAAGCACAAGCAAAGGTGATCAAAATGTCGAACAACGGCCAATGGGATAAACTTGGAATGAATATCGCCTATGAAGAGGCAGCCAAAGGTTTAGCCGAAGGCGGTGTGCCAATCGGAGGATGTCTGATCAATAACAAGGACGGTACAGTTTTGGGCCGTGGACACAACATGAGATTTCAGAAGGGCTCTCCCACCCTGCATGGTGAGATTTCGACCCTCGAAAATTGCGGTAGATTGCCAGGCAAGGTCTACAAGGACACCACTCTTTACACGACTCTATCGCCATGCGATATGTGTACGGGAGCCATTATCATGTATGGTATCCCCCGCTGTGTGGTTGGCGAAAACGTCAACTTCAAGAGCCCCGGAGAAGAGTACTTGCGGTCCAGAGGCCATGAAGTGGTGCTGGCGGACGACGACAGATGTAAGAGGATCATGAAAAAGTTCATAGAGGAAAGACCCCAGGACTGGTTCGAAGACATAGGAGAGTAAATTCTTTCATGTACATAGTTAAATAGATCAAACGGACTTTGTGGAGTTTGGAGCGGCTATTGGTGGTTGAGGGATGATCAGGTGCATGTAGCACACGAGCAGACCGACCACACTCAACAGCACTTTCATAATGGGTGGTTGATCCGCGGAGTTTTTGCTAGCAGAAGCTGCAGCTGCAGCTTCCTCTGGGTCCGTGTTGAAGTAGTAGTGCACACTTTGGATCAACGCGAACCAAGCGATGAACTTGTTTCTCAGAAACATGGCGACCAGTGGCATAGACTGGTTGACTAGGCCGGTGAATCCGATACTAGAAGCATAGGGGCTTTTTGGAGGTGCAGAGTGCTTATATCTGGGAATAAAGTTAGTATGAAGAGGGGCAAATTCCATGCAAACATGAAACAAGCGACACATACGGAACACATAGATCCGGTCTCTTGACGTTATTCAAAGCCATCTTACGTCTATCTCTGGTCCCACTCGCCGGTCCACCCGCTGCCAGCCAGAGTTCCCACTACTTGTAGATCCCAACAGGGCCTCCTGCTGCTTAGACAAAGACGTGTCACGTGATAACCTTTTTCTCTATACATTACTCTATTATACTCGTTAACAACAGTCTATTATGCAAACTCAAAAGTACAGTTGCTGCTATCAGCAAGCGATTTGAAGGAGGGAACCAGTTCCAACTGTTGAAATTTCTCCGCATCCTGGTGGTAGTAGAAACCCTGGATGTTACCCGTGACTTGATCGTGCACGATGTAGTAAAACCCGTCGTACGAGGCACCGGCCACACCGTCGACCATCGCGTCCGGTACTAGGAACTGTTCCTTCCACCGCATGAATATATATCTCTGTTCCAAATAATCCCCAAATCTGCAGTTTCCCTCGATTACGTCGTTCACCGTGGGGCGAGACCCGTCCTCCGCGTCGCTGGCCAAGAAAAGCTGTTTGAACGCAGGGAAGTTGAGCCAGTGCTCCAGATCTGTCTGGTCGTCCGCACGGTACGAGCTTCTAGTGGGCCCGTCCGCCCAGCTTGACGACAGAAACCCCAGGTCCCGATGTGTGACCGCAAATGCCTCGAAGTACGTAGTGATCTCCGGGTGCTGGTTTGTGAGTCCGCGTATGGTCAAAAACCCGCTCATGTGTGGCGTTAGCGTGCTGCACCCTCCCAAGGGCAGATCCACAGTCTTAAGACACACCTCGATCTGGTACTTCTTGTATCCGGAGATCTGGTACCCGGAAAACTCCATCCTGGGCCGCAGGAAGTTTGTCTGCGTAGCAAACGCATCTGTCGAGAGCCGCTCGGGCCGCGTACAGACATGTGTATAGTTTGAATGGTCATCTATCAGGAACTTCCTCCTCAGCGATCCGCGCGCTGCCTTATCTACAAGCTGTTGCAGCGAAGAAAGCGAGTCACGGGACGCGCACTTGTATAAATCCTCACCACTCGCACGCAAGAACTGCCGCTTCTCCAAACACAACTCTCCAAACGCTACTGCGCGCGCATCGTTCTTCTTCGGAGTAACCAGGTCCTTGACCCCGCTCTTCCCAGAGCTCTGCACAGTATTCTTGGTAACTTCATTGATCATCTCCTCAAACACACCTCAACCAGCCAGCAACAAACCAACTACTAAACCGCACGCCAGCCCAGCAAGAACCAGCTCCCACAACTTACCACTACATATATACAGGCCAAGAGGAAAAAGAACCACTCCAAAGCACTCAAAAGAAACCCAAAGTCGGATCATTTACCAATGGTGCCAGCGGTGTCTAACCTGTCGGGGTTTTTTCACCGTCAAGGATTTTCCGCGTTATTCCGAACCGAGGGAGTCAGCCTCGCAAAAAGCATCGGGAAATCTCGCGGTCACGTGCCTCTGTTTTCGGCGGCTAAAAATGACTCTTGCGTTAACCGGCCTTCGAGCGAGAGCGACGCTGAGACGGTCCGCCGTTTCTTTTTTCAGCAAATGTCTTTTTTGTCCCTGCGGGTGTGCGGCGGACGGCCACATGCCGACTATAAGGTTTCTTTCGTGCCAGGAGACAGAAGCATAGGCGTAGAATAAAAAGGAAAATCCGCTTTCTTCTGCCTGGTTTAGCCGGTATTTTTGGGTGGGTCTCTTGTTTGGGTTTTTGTCCACTGAGCCATAATGGGAGTGGCTAGTTCAAGCGCTTCGTAATGCAGATACGCACGGTTCTAACTTACGAACAGGGCCTATCATTGTCGTAAAGAGAACAACGTCTTCACAATTCATGTGTTATTCAGTAAGAACCGTATGCATGGCAAAAAGTAAACTAATGAAGAATTTTTCCTGTAGTTTTGGATATTAAGCTTTGAACGTGAAGTCGTGTTTGGTACAGACGTGTGGCAGTGGAAATCAAATTGTAATAAGATTACCTTGATCGTTCGTTTGTTCTCTTCTATTTTTCTATTTCGTTCCTTTGTCTACCAATACATAGGTTTACCGGAGGTGGGATCAGCGGTAGCCGTAGCGTTCGAAACATAGATTGAAAATTTTGTGTGAGTGTGAGCTTACGCTGTTGTTTGTGCGTAGTTCAGTGCTTCAGTGCTTGTGTGTACTAGATGGAGGAGGAATCTTCAAAAGATAGGGAAAAGATTCCGAGACCCCGGAATGCGTTCATTCTATTCCGACAGCACCATCATCGGCTGCTGATCGACGAGCTGACGGCGCAAGGTGTGGAGATCCCACACAACTCCAAGATTTCCAAGATGCTCGGCGTCAAGTGGCAGGAGCTTTCTGGGGACGAGAAGGCACATTGGAGGCGGCTCGCGGAGAAGGAAAAGACAGACCACGAACGCAGATACCCTGATTACCGATACAAGCCAGTGAGGAAGCCCAGGAAGAAACAGCCGGGGATGTCGTTCGAACAGCAGCCGCCGGGCATCCAGGTCGCGCCGCCGGGCATCCAGGTCGCGCCGTCGGCCATGTTGCCTGCCGGACCGCCTGTACAACAACAGCAGGGAGACCCCGCATCTCAAGCACCCTATTTCTTGCGGCAGCCCGCCCAGCCATACTACGTTCACCAGGCCTACGCTCCCGGCTACTACGTCCCACCGACGGGGCAGCTGGTATACCAGACGCCCATGCCGGCGCCGACGCCCTTGCAGATGCAGATGCGGATGCGGATGTACCCGCACTCACAGATGCAACTACAAGTGAATCAGCAACAGCCACACCAGCATCAACAAGCGGCACCTATGTATTACTACACGCATCCACCTAAACTGCATCCGCTCATTCTGGGAGACAAGCCCACGACAAGAGACAAGAACAACGAGGAAGAGGACAAGAATCCCGCTTCAGGCCCACAATGAGCGCTCCCATCTGCATTACACACGTCATATTATATACCTAAACTTCTTGATCTTCTTATATAGCATGATTCATCTATTCACCTTCAGCCATGCTCGTAAAGGCCCGGACTCGTTCATTACGACGCTTTTTTTTCACACTGTGTGTTTGCCACGTACTGTGGAAATTCCAACGATAAAAGAGTACAAGTTACTGAACAACGTCGAATTCGGTCTGACACTCTCAAGTAACTCGAATCAGCTATCCCACTCGGCAATATGAATCCTCAGATCAGTAACTTGGTCATCATGTTGGTCATGATGCAGCTTGCTCGTCGTATCGATATGGAAGACGAGAAAAACATCCTGTACATTAGAACTGCGTATATTTCGTCTGTTGCTTTGGCGTGGATTATCTACCAGCTCGTGAGGCGCACTATTTTGGCGAAGAACGACCTCACCACTCTCAAGTATGTTTCGCCTGCCAGCCCTATGTCTGGTGAAGGCGAAAAATTGGAAGTGACCACCGTTAGAGATTACGATCTGAAGGAGATCGACAGTGCCATCAAGTCGATCTACACCGGTTTGGCTATGATGGGGTTCATGCACTTCTACATGAAGTACACCAACCCTCTTTTCATGCAGTGTATCTCTCCTATAAAGTCTGCTTTGGAAGCGAACGAGGTCAAGATTCACTTGTTCGGCAAGCCCGCTTCCGGCGACTTGAAAAGACCATTCACAGCTCCATCCATGTTCGGAGGGTTCGGCGGTGGTAACACCGCCAAGACTGACAAGAAGTCTATCGAGGAGGCCGAAAGGGCCGGTACCGGTGGCGTCAAGGCCGAGTAGGCGGTGATATCTAGCTTTTGTATACAATTTTTGTCGAAATAGACTACGCGATCTACTTGCAACTTGACCGGTTCAGCAGACAAGAGAAGCAGGACAGATGGACTGCAAGGTGCTTGTTCTGGGGGCCGGGGGCCTCGGATGCGAGATGCTCAAGGACCTGGCTATGTGCAACGTGCGGGAGATCCATGTGGTAGATATGGACACCATAGAGCTAACCAATCTGAACCGTCAGTTTCTCTTTAGGGACTGCGACATTGGGAAGCCCAAGGCTCAGGTCGCAGCTGACTTCATCAATAACTGGAGTAAAAGGAGAGGAGGCCTGGATGTGGTCGCGTTCCCGTATGTGCAAGATCTGACACTCTTCGAGCCGGAGTTTTTTAAACAGTTTGCGTTTGTGATATCTGGGCTGGATGCCGTTGGACCCCGAAGGTTCGTCAATCAGACGCTGGTCAACATCACTAGAGACACAGGTTATTCTGTATGTATCCCCTTCATCGACGGCGGCACCGAGGGCTACAAAGGCCACATCAAGACGATCATACCGGGGATCACCGCATGCTGGGAATGCTCTATTGATACGCTGCCCGCCCAACATACCCATCCAATGTGCACCATAGCCAACAATCCAAGAACGCTCGAGCATGCGATCGAGTATGCCGTCAGTGTGCAGTTCCCTGACGCGAACTTCGACGATCTGAACGACGTCAATAAACTGTTAGAGCTCTCCAGAGCACGAGCATGTCACTTCAAGATTGACGATTCCGAACTGAACGTGAGCTACTTACTGGGTGTTGTCAAGAACATCATCCCAAGCGTTAGCACGACAAACGCAATGGTCGCAGCAGCTTGCTGCGAAAAGGTGGGAGCTATATACTACGACCTTGTTGACATAGAGGAAATGCCCACTTTCACCGTTATGAATGGATCCAATGGCTTCTTCTCCCACAGCTTCCAATACCAGCGAAATCCGGAGTGCATTGTCTGTAAAGACCTATAGAGCCGGGTAATGTTTCAATAGTCAACGGCCTTTAGTAAGACCGGGACTGATTAACAGGCAAATGACGAACATTCTTCGATTAAACTCAGACGGCCATGTTTTCGAGGTTTTATGGCTGTCGTGCGTTGGGCAGGCTGGCGAAACGTCCAGTGAAGTGGCCGGTAAGGTTTTATGCCACTAATGAAGCGCTAGTTAGACCGGAGCGAATAATCAACCAGCCTTCAGGTTCAGAGATTCTGATATCAGAAGCGGCTTTCAAACGGCTGTCTGCCATATACCGTGAAAGTAAGGAAGTTCTAAAGATTTCAGTGGAAAGCGGAGGGTGTCACGGGTTCCAGTACAATATGAAGCTTCTACCAGATAGCCAAGTGGAAAAAGAGCTGACAGACCATGCCACAAGCACCAAGGATGGAAGCGAAAGGGCAACAGATGAGGACGATTTTGATGACGATTTTGAAGAGAATAAGGAGGTAGTTTTCGTGCTGCCAAAGAATGGTGGCAAGGTGGTTGTCGATGAAAACTCGCTCAAGATCCTCAACAAAACCATCCTGACATACAGTACGGAGCTGATTGGGTCTACGTTCAAAATATCGGGTGGAAACTTGAAGAGCAGCTGTGGGTGTGGAAGCAGTTTCGATGTGGATCCTGATAAATAGAACTCTTTGCATGTGTACAGAAACGTCTTATGAATATTTACGCTAATTCAAGCGCTGGGGAGCTGTACTGAATCTAGTATAGCTTGTAATGCAGAGTCGCTGAGGTCGTCCTCCATTGTTGTTACATTGTTGCTCGTAATCTTCGAGTGGCCAGCGAGCGCAATTGAGCTCATCGGTAGCTTGTGGAGCAACATGCCTGTCTCCTCGTATAGATACGGCACTAAAGCGTCCTGGTACGGTCTATCGCTCCCAGCGCTCAAGGATCCCATTGACTGTTTGTCTATTTCGAGCCTCATCGAGGTCAAGTTCTTGCTCTCGGTCACAACATCAAATTCGAGTTTCGAGGAGTAACATTGCCCCTCACTAGTCATGATATCTGCAATCGCCAGCATTGAGCTCTGGGCAAAGTTTATCCGGTACATGACAACTCCGATGACAGATTTCAGCCATTCCAAAACAATGGCCAGCACGTTTCGGTCTCCAGTAAAACCCAAAACAGCCTGGGTCTCCAAAACACTATTGCTGAACAAAACACACTTGTTGACCGACCCACCTGTATCCTGCAGGAGCGTAGTCCTGAAAGCATCGTTCCCGGTGTTTGCCTCCCGCGTTTCCACTGTCAATTCATTCTGTAGAAGCTTCCGTAGACTATCCTGATTCCCGTTCACGTCAAAGAGTTTGTTAAGAGCATAGAAGTACCAAACATAGGGCATCAGAGAGGGATTCTTTAGGTCCTTCCTTCATTGGTTGTTCGGTGTATCTCGCAACAAATATTTAAAGGAGATCCGCATTGATCATGGATCAGGATCTGCACTCCGAGAGTATGTACATGATAGAACAATGAGTGACTTCTGGGAAAAGAATAAGGGCTCCATTACTTCAGGGCTCAAGACAGCTGGCAAGTACGGGTATCAGGGATCCAAGTTCGTGGCAAAGACTGGCTATCAGGCCGGGAAGAAGAACTTTAACAGCAGCAAGAAGAACGAAAAAGGCAAGAAGGAGAAAGAGGAAGAGGAAGAGGGAGAAGAAATGGAGCGTAATTCTCAGGACCGAAACTACGGAGCGCACTACGGAAATCCGGGACAGCCTCAGGTGTACCAACAGCCATACCAACAGCCCCAGTATCCACAACCTCAGTATCCACAAGCGCAGTATCCACAAGCGCAGTATCCACAAGCGCAGTATCCACAGCCTCAGTATCCACAGCCTCAGTATCCTCCGCAACCATATCCACAACCGTATCTACAACAACCGTATCCACAGCCCCAGCCTCAGTACCAGCCCCAGTACCAGCCCCAGTATCAACAACCTCAATACGAGCAACCACAACCCCCTCAGTCCCTACCACAGTATCCCTATCAACAACCACCTCAGCCGCAGCCACAACCGCAGTATCAACAGCGCCCTCCGCAGCCGGTCCCACCACAGCATCCACAGCGAACGGCAACTGATGGATTACCACAGGCCCCCGCTCAGAATGAACAACCTTATATACCGGCACAAAGCCAGCGGACTGCGTTACCTGCTACGGCGCCCTCCCAAGCTGCACAAGCGCAAGTGCTCTCGCCTATACCTCAGCAGCCAGTAAGAGTGCAAACAGACGTGAGTTCTTCAACCCCAGGTTCTTGGCATTCTGCGCGAAACACAGTTCCCGCCCAGGGAGTCCCAGCGGCGGATTACCCGAGAGTACGTTTGGAGAGTCCACCTTTGCCCTCCAGAGCTTCCCATCCGCTGCCTGAACCAGCTGCAAGTATTAGCTCCCCCCCTTTGGTACCCAGTGTCACACCCTTCGATTATTCAGATCCTCGAGAGAGGAGAGAGGCAAGACGTCTGCCCACTACTTCTGTAGACCTATCGACTTTACCACCGCCGCCAACTCACAAGGATAGAGGAAGCACACCGGATCTGGCTGCCAGCAAAGGAGCACCAATTAGTATTGGCAGTGATGGGAATCACTCGGATGGCTCGGAGATTGCTCAACCTGAGTCTGGCTTCAATGAGCCCCAGACAAGAGCGCGTGCCCCCTCACCAGCAAGAAGCGTTCCAACGTATGATGTAGACGTTCCCCCAGCGGCGGCTAAAAAGGATTACGAACCCACGAGTGAAGTTGAAAAGTCCAGTATTGCGGGAAGGTTTGATTACGATGTGAGCGTTGATTACGCGCCACCACCAAAACCCCACAGAAATGTAGCGGAGACGATGTCAAAGGATTCTAGCTCCAGAGCCCCGGTTCCACTGCCAAAACCCAGCTCAGCAAGCGCGGAGATATCTCCCCAGTTACCAAGGCGGCAAGGGTCTTCAAGTACGCTCACAACAAATGTATCAGATGAGTCCACATTTCAACCTCCGCCAAAGCCTTTCAGACCCTCTCAGTCGTTACAGTCGGGTAGAGCTACGTCGTATTCGAGTCTACCAAGAAGTACAGCACCAACTTCAGCTCCAGTTCCGATTGATCCATCGTCCTTTCCATCTCCTCCAGTTCAAAGGAGGTCTTCGAGTCGATCCATTCTTTCAAAACCAGCGAGTGTCGAAGGAGATAGTGGGGATTTGAAACCAACTCCAAGAGGCAGAATTCCTATAGATGCAACATCTGAGAGTAATCAAGAGGCCGAACTAAATAAGTCAACTGATGCCCACGGTAGAAAGACTGGGCCACCGGTGGTGAAACCGAAACCAAAGAATTTATCAAGTAGAAATCCAGAACATGCTAACGCTCCAGACGTCTCTGCCATAGCGAATGAACTTTCGACCTTCAAGTTAAGGAAAACTGGATCTGGTTTTCTGAATAGCGACCCAGACACAAAGAAACGGTCACCGCCTCCAGCCGTCCCTCGTAAGAAGGACTCGCTCAAGCAAGCGCCACCCGTGCCAAAAAAGTCTGCTTCTCTAAGAACTCGGCAGGAAGATAGCGAAGATCCTAATCCATTCGAACACTACTTGAAAAGCGCAGTACCAACAGAAAATGACCGTCTACATAGGTAAATTCTCGGAAAGCATTATACAATTTATCTGGCGTGCAGCCACTTATGATTATATTTGTATATATTCCTAAAACCCATCAACAGCACCTTCCAGATGTAACTAATTCATGGGCATTTCCACTTATTTAGAGAGTAACGCGGCAAACTGCTGAATGTTGATCTCTCCAGAGCCATCACTCACTTCCCTTAACATGTCATCTACTTCTGCATCAGTCAATTTTTCTCCGATAGAAGTCAAAACGTGCTTCAATTCGGCAGCAGAGATAAGGCCATCCCCATTCTTGTCGAACACCTTGAATGCTTCCAAAAGCTCCTGTTCCGAATCGTTGGACTTCAATTGACGTGACATAAGCGCCAGGAACTCGCTAAACTCAATCTTATGATTGCCATCAATGTCAATCTCGTTCATCAGATCCGCCACTTCTGCTTCACTAGGCGAAAGACCCAAAGATCTCATCACCGTGGCTAATTCGCTCGATGAGATCGAACCGTTGTTGTCCTTATCAAACAGGGCGAAAGCCTCCTTAAACTCGGCAATTTGTTCTTCAGTTAAATTAGATGACATTTCTGAGTTGATTATACTACTCTTTGAACAGCTGAAGCCTGCTTCAAGGGCTTTCTAGTGAAGAGAGTCTCTTCTCTTTACTTACTCTTTGGTTTGGCCTTTACAAGGCCTTTAAAGGAGGATCACTCATTTCTCACGTTAAATGACAGCCCATCTCATATTAAAAGAAGCCCTTCTTGACCACGATCGAGTTGATCTTTCCAGCGTACTATATACTTACTGGATGTTCATAGAGGGTCAATTGCCATGGGTGGTTCTGCTCGTGGTGGTTTACGCTGTTTTGTCAGTTGTAGCGTACGTTTTGTTGCCCTACTTGTTTTATGGGGACAGATCGCTCAAGAAAAGGATCATCATATATGTGCTGGGTGATATTGGCCATTCTCCAAGAATATGCTATCATGCATTGAGTTTTAGTGATCGTGGATGGCAGGTAGAACTGTGTGGTTACGTTGAGGGCAAGCTTCCAAAGTCTATCGAAGATGATTTGAATATTACTGTGCATGAGATACCAGTCTGTCGGGTCGACAAGGGCTCCAAGCTGGTCAATATGGTTTGCAAGGTTTTTTTCCAGGTTTTCTCTATCTCGAAGCAGTTGTGGCAGTTACGCGGAAGCGATTACCTTTTGATGCAGAACCCTCCGACGATCCCTATTCTACCGCTGGCCGTCCTTTACAGATTCGCTGGTTGTAAATTGATCATTGATTGGCACAATCTGGGTTTTTCGATTCTGCAGATGAAATTCAATGGCTCATTCTACCATCCCTTTGTTATTGTTCAGTTTATGGTTGAGTATCTGTTTGCGAAATTTGCGACCTATAACCTCACTGTGACCAAGGCGATGAAGGATTACCTCGTCAAAAAATTTGGCTTGAACGCTAAGAGAATAGCGGTGTTGTATGACCGTCCAGCTTCCCAGTTCCGTCCTTTGCCCCAAGATTCCGATCGTGCTCAACTCTTGAGATCTGAAAGCTACATTAAGGAGTATGTGCCAGATGATTTCAATCTTGCGGAAGGGGACAAGATCATTGTGACATCGACGTCATTTACGCCAGATGAGGACATTGCCGTTCTGCTAGGTGCCCTAAAGATCTATGAAAACTCATATGCCAAATTCGACCAGAGCTTACCGCGTGTTATGTGCTTCATAACGGGTAAAGGCCCTTTGAAGGATAAATATGTCGAGCAAGTCAAGAATTATGAGTGGAAACGTTGCACCATCAATTTTCTTTGGTTGACTTCGGAAGACTATCCAAAGCTACTGCGGCTCTGTGACTACGGCGTCTCTTTGCATACATCAAGCTCTGGTCTTGATCTTCCGATGAAAATCCTCGATATGCTTGGCTCCGGTCTTCCGGTGATCGCTTCAAATTATCCTGTTCTTGATGAACTGCTACAGCATAATGTTAACGGTCTGAAATTTGTCGACAGAAGAGAACTGCATGAGAGCTTGATGTTTGCTATGCAAGACGACAACGTCTATCGTACTTTGAAGGTAGGTGCGTTAGCAGAAGCAGAAAATAGATGGGATTCTACCTGGGAGTCCGCAATGAGAGAGCTAAAAATAATCAATTGATTGTCTGTATCTTAGACTACACAGAATAATGTCTCCTTAATGAAGAAATCAAATTTTCGTCGTTCTCGTTTTTCAAATGCTTCTTTCGTAGACCTCCTTCCTGCTCGTAAGCCCAAAATTCGTATCCTTCATCAGCATAAACATCAGCAAATTCATGGTCCGGAATTAAAGAATCGCTGTCAATGTCATGTATGGATGAGGGATCTGAGGAATACAGCTTGAGCAATTTTGAGGTGAGGTACGCATAAAATCTACTCATCAGAGTAACGTTATAACCGCCGCCACCAAGCAGTATCACCGGACAGTCTTGGGTATATTCTATTACTTCCGTGATGCATTTTGTTAATCCTTTGATTGATAATTGCCATTCATTGAAGCCATCCCCCATCAGACCGTCACCGCCACACTGAATAACTAGTACTTCTGGGGCATGTCGCCTGAGCAGTGGCTTGATTATCTTTTCTGTCAGCTGTACTAAGGATCCGTCATCGAGGCCGTGTAACAATGGTATATTAACCACGTTTCTTCCTTTGTTAGAATCACTCAAAGCACCTGTTCCCGGGAAGAACCCCACCTCCAACATGTGTAACGAAACTGTTTGTACATTTGGCGAGAACTGAAAGGCTTTTTCAACACCGTCGCCGTGATGTAGGTCAAAGTCAACGTAGCTGATCCTTTGATAACCTTTCTTCCTTAATTTTTGGATCAACAGTACAATGTCATTCACGTAGCAAAACCCGCTAGCCTTCTGTTTGAAAGCATGATGTCTGCCGCCATCCCAATTCATTCCAATGGATCGTTCACCTTTCACAGTATTGTCGGCCAACATTAATGTTGCGCCAGTGATTACTTGACAGTACATTGGCAGATAAGAAAACAATGGACAATCCCCCTCTAGGTTAAACCGCTTAAGATCATGTTTAGAAATTTCTGATGTTTTGTCGCCAGGACTATCAGGATCCTCACAACTTTCGTCCTCCAGCTGGGCATTTGATATTGATCTCTTCCTCAATCTGGTTGATAGTTCGTCTGTAACCTTCTTGAATCTTGAGAACAATTCCATGCGGGATTTGAACCATTGAGTTTCATCGCTATAAGAAGCGGCTAATCCTTGGAGATAGGACCACTTTTGCTCATCCTCATCAAAGGGTAAAACCGTATTCAGATTGTCGTCCAAAATAGCATCAACGTATGCAGCTGAGTGAAACAGAATTAAGTCTTGTTTAAAGCATATTGGTTGCTCTATACGTTCGTCAAAGTGATCTAATAATGAGAAGCTTTTGAGCAGTGCATGAGTCAATTGCGATCTTCTATAACCATTACATGGTAGCAAGTCGGAAACTTGAGATTGGAATTCCGATGAAGTAATTGTTAGCTTGGCCATCGACTTCGTTAACCCATATTTAAAGTTTAGATGTGAGTTTAAGTTTAAAAGACCCAGACTGAAAATACAAGAGATAATCCAGAATAATTACGTTTAAACCTCAATTTTCTGCGTTACAAATAGCTACATTGTAATTACAAAGAATCTATTGATCCTAATTGCCCAGTTCCCTTTGGACCCAAGTGGGCAAAACAAAAGAGGCCTCATGAATCCTCTTGTTGTAATACTTGTACAATTTGGACTCTTCTTCATCAGAGATTTCACGGAGTGGCTTCTTGACGTTGACAGTCTTGTCTTTCGAGCATACCATGAACCCAATCTGACCGGTTGGGTAAGTTGGGATGGTTGTGTAGGCATACTCAGCGACAGGGAAAACGGTTTGACAGACCTTTTTCAATTCCTTGATAATAGGCAGGTGAATCCACATACTCTCAGCTTGAGTGGTGATCACACCGTTTTCGGTCAACGCGCTGTTCAAGAGTTTGAAGTAGTCTTCCTGGAAGAGGGTCTCGGCGGGACCCTCTGGATCGGAAGAGTCAGTAATGATAACATCGAAAGTATTCTGGTAATCTCTCAAGAATTGGAAACCATCGCCAATGTAGGTTTTGACCTTTGGGTGGGAGTAGGAAGCCGACATCTCTGGAAGGTATTTCTTGGAGACATTGATGACGGCTTCATCGATGTCACATAACCAAGCCTCTTCAACCAGATCGTGTTTAACAATTTCTCTCAAAACACCACCATCACCACCTCCAATGACCAAGACCTTTTTTGGGTTGGGATGAGAGTTCAAAGCCAGGTGAGCAATCATTTCTTGATAAGAAAATTCGTCACGCTCGGTAGCTTGAATTACGTTATCCAAGACCAGCACATTACCATAATCAGTTGATTTGAAAACCAATACGTCTTGGTACTTTGATTTCTCATGGTGCAGGACCTTTTCGACTTTCAGAGTCATGGCCTGGCCCGGCCACATGGTGTCAGAGATCTCTCTGAACCATCCATCAACGATCGTAGGGTGAGTAATCTCTTGGGCAGACATCGGGGCAAATTGATTACCAAAGATTGGACAGTTCTTGTAGTGGTGATTTTTCAAGAGTGGCACAGCAAAAGCCTTCCTTTGAATGAGTGATGAAAAAAAATTTCATCCTCGCAAGACTACTCATCAGCCAGTGTCACTATACAGTTAAGTGAGACGCTCTTTATCTTGGATTCAATCAGAATACTTGTTGACAAGTTTTTGTTCATAGAGTCAGTTCACCTCTTTATATATCTAAAAAACAGTGTGCATATCCTTTTTAGCGTCCAGCAGTCTTGCTGCTTTTGCACCGTGCAATGACTTTTCGACAAATGGTGATGCTAGCCGGTCCCATATTGTCAATTTGTAGTGTATTCAACTTGTTTTCAGGTAGCCACTATTAAAGTTTACGTCCGAACCTTGAAATATTGTGGATCAATTATTACACTAAAGAAAGGTAAACATTGAGACTTAAGAGAGAAATTCAGAGATTGAACATGACTTCGGATGTTTACGGTGAGCAGCTGGATGCTATGATACAGCTCTTGCAGGACTACAAGTCTGGGTCAGTCAAGCTTGATAACATCACTAAGTTATGTCAAACTCTTGGCCTGGAGTCGTTCATCGATAATATAGACTCGGAAATTTCGAGGCTATCGACAGCTTCTAAGATCATAGTGATTGATATTGATTTCGACAAGGAAAAGGGCAAAGTGGCTGATGTAAAATTGGTTCTAGCGTCTAACTTTGATAATTTCAACTATTTTACCGAACAACCGGAGCCTGCCACTGCTAGCAATAATATTCTGCTGAACTCATTGCTGCTGTACCATGATCTGCATGAGTTTCACCATAACTTAAAATACCTTTATCTGTTAGACACTTATTCGAACATTGACATCGATACAGCCAGTGCTACGAATAACGGCAGTGGAAATGGTACCGGTAGCTCAGGAGCGAACAATAACGACAATAGCGTGAGTAGCGGGTATTCAGGGAAGTTGGATCTGTTCAAATACTACACGGAGTTGGCGCAATTTATCAGACATTATCTCGAAGCAAACTCCTCCCCATTCAAGGTCGAAACTAACTTGTACAATAGATTCGGCATCTACATATCCGAGATCAGTGACAATAAGCCAGTGGCCAAGATATACTTTGAAAAATCGGCGGATCCGCAGCATAGACTTTACGAGTTCATATATGGTGAAGATAACGGAGATTGGGTTAATGAATCTGCGGAAAGCTACACATGTGGGATCTCCCTTGTCATGGAAATCTTGGAGGATGGCTTTTCATCTTGGTTCCCTAGGGAGTTTATTTCAGATGACCTTGTGCAAGAGACCAGCGAAAACCATAGCGGTGGCGGTGGAAAAGAGTCTGAACATGTCGAGTTGAATGATCTACTTCAGAGCAGCAAATACAGGCCTGAGATCAGTGACAAGTTTGAGGTCACTAACGATTTTACCACAAAACTGATACGAATGAAAAAGTTCAATGTTGGTAATGATAATTTGAGTTTGATCTCGGAGATTCTGAACTGGGTGCAGTGGTCGAAGACAGTGCTATATAAGGTATACTCGATTTTGATCGGGCCTGTGGAAATGGCGGTGGTGGCATCCGATAATACTAGCCCACAAAGCCAAATGCCTTCAGGTGCACCGCGGGCACGGCGTTCGAGTGCCTCGAGTTACAAAAGACGCCGTTATTCCAACAAAAATAGACGCCCAAGTCTCACTGAAGCGGCGATGCTCAAAGACGAGGGAATCCAGCAATTCACTTTACATGAAATTATGACTGAGCCATCCGCTAACGAGTCAGAACAGCAGCTGGGGGAGAGCGCTTTCCCGATGGCCGCTCTCGCAAACGATGACAAGATGGATGTAGATGAAGCTATAGAGGATGGGGACGAGCTGTTGCCACTAGTCGTTAGTGAGGACCACGTTTCATTGGGTGACCTTGCTCACTGTACGTTGTATGACAGTACTGCTAAATGGAGTGAATTTCTTGACGTTCTCCAGAAACGTGCTGTATAAATGATCATTGACCTCAAACCGCTTCTAGCTAAAGACCTCACCGAAAGCTGACTAAGAATTAGCACATCAATTAATAATTCAACATTTATAGAAAGACTCTAACACGATTACGCGACGGGGAAATTAAAGGAATTCATCATAGCAGCCAATTAAGCTTAGTGTAAATTACTGTATTTAAGGCTTGAATATAAGGCAACCAACCACCAAAATATCTCTAGTAATTAGGCACTATGGCCGAGTGGTTAAGGCGACAGACTTGAAATCTGTTGGGCTCTGCCCGCGCTGGTTCAAATCCTGCTGGTGTCGTTATTTTTTTCACTTTGGAAACAATATCTATTAGTAAGTGTGATTGGAGCGCATAGCGATGCTCTATGGACGTATCTACCTTAGTATATTATATATCTGAGCCAGTTGTATACCTTGAGCCACGTTTTGCACTCTAGCATCCAACTTGTAGCCCTGCTTATCAAGAGCAGCCATCTCGTCAGCAAAATTCTTCAACGGAACCTTGAAGCACTCAATAAACTCGCCATCTTCGAGGCTGGTTTGGGGATTTCTGTTTTCGTCTGCGGTCATGTCAACTTCGATAGTAACGAGCGAAAGGTTTGTGTTAGTGAACCCGGGGTCATTAAAGGCGACCGGCCCCTTGGCGACAATCTTCCCGACGTACCCGGTCTCTTCCTTAAGTTCTCTAACAGCAGCTGTCTCGATGCTTTCACCATCATCAATCAGGCCAGCGGGCATTTCTATGCAGACACCGCCAACTGGAGGTCTAAATTGCTTCTGTAACAGAATTTCATCGGGAGTACCATCCTTGTACTTAAGAATGGCTAAAATTCCAATACCGTCCACATCACCCTTTCCCCTTGTTAAACGCACTGCACTGTCCCACTCTCTCTCGCTACCATTGGGATCTACGTAGGTCAATTTTTCCAATCCGATCCATTTGCACTCATCAGGATTGGCCTTACGGGCATTTAGCAATTTAGCTAATTCTGGTTTACCCTTACGTATGGACATAGCTCCTGAGCAGGTTCGAGATATGACCAACGAAATCACACTTTTGTTGATAATTCTCGAGAGCATTGAACTGTCAAAGGAATGGTAGATCTTTCACTATTAACTCCCTTTGCGAATATAGTATAACATCAACATGCACGTGAGTAGTTGATCAAGACGGTTGATGATGACTGAACGCTTCGATATTACGGACCCGTCTCGCTAAACAGGTGGCTCAAGTTTGACTGCCAGTAACTGACCTGTCTCTGTGCCATTGAGTCCGTTTTCCTTCTCTTGTCTGAAGAAAGCTCTTTGGAAAAGACAGACGATCAACATACATCCATCAAGAGACTACCATCGCAAAAGGATGTCAAATGATCCTTCTCAGCTGAAAGCTGAGATTCAAAGGTACCTGGTGGAGTCCGGGAATTACGAAAAGTATGAACAATTGCCCTGTGAAAAGCTACGCAACTAAGCTACTAACCAACAGCTGGTCAGAATATCGAACAAGCTGAATCAAGTGCTGCTGCAAGACGGGTGGATCGATCAGGTGAGAGAAATGATCTCTTCCGAGATATGGTCATCCAATTCGACCAATTTCACTCAGATTCTCTCGAAAGTTGAGCCAAAGGCATTAGGTATGTGCAGTTGAAGACGAATCGATCTTGTTTTAGCATACTAACCTTCGCAGATATGGTCTCGGAGCCCGCCAAGGATGAAGTCTTGAGCCAAATAGTGGCCTTTTTGGATGAAATAGTGGAAAAGGAATAAAAGTAATGTAGATTCTTTACATGGTAATAATTAATATGTATACAGGAGCTATCAATTTATTCGTCGTAATTTTCATCCTCTTCTATCTGCCGAACAACATTTTCTCTAGCTACGTTTGAGTTTTCCGGTTGTTGCTCAGACTCTAGCTTTTCTCGTTCCTCTTCTTCACGGATTCTGGCTTCCTCTTGTAGTTTTTCGATGGCCTCTGCGCTTGGCCTGATGACTGTCTCTTGCTCGCTCACTTTAGTCTCCCCCTTCTCTTCTGGCTTTTGCTCCAGTGATGCCTCTTCCTGATCCTCAGGCGTTTGCTCGTTCAGCTTTTCCTTCTCGACTTCCTTCTCCTCGGGTTCTATCGGTGGGACAACGGCCTCTGGCGCAGCGGTCTGTGCTACTTCTGCCTCGTCCTCGGCCTCCTCGACTGCTTCTGCAGCGGCTGTTTTCAACGCTTCAGAGGTAGTGGGCTGGGGAGTCGTCGGTACCTCTGGCGCGGCCGACGCCGGGGCGGTTATCGTAGCAGCGCTATCTACCGTGCTCGTGGGCTTGGACTTCGCATTCTTGTCTTTCTCCTGTTCCTTGTCCTTTACCGTGGTGGAACGTATCTTCAGATTAGCGACAGTAGTCTTTGGTGACTTCTTTGACTTCAGTTTCTTCTGCTGCGATTCGGTCGCGGCCTTTTGCGACGCTGGCAACGTTGGCACCTGCGAGGGTGATTCGCTGGCCACTGTGGACACCGCAGCGTTGACTAGAGTGTGGATAGAACCGTCCATTGGCCTTTTTTGTGGGATGATGGGGCCCATTGTGTTCGTGCTCTTTACGTTTGTAATCATCGAGGGCTGGCTAGGGTGGATCATGGGCTGGTGATACGCGGGCTGCGACTGGTGCTGAGGTGGCGGCGGCAACATCGTTGGCGCCGAGTGTTGTGGTACCGCGACAGCGTACTGTGGGAGGGCGCCGTTCGTGTACAGCGTTGTTGCGGGAGGCCTGACGTTGAGCGGATTGCTCTGGTCGGTCGACTGCAGCGTAGGCTGCAACATGATCGGAGGAGGAGCGCCAATCTGCGGCTGCTGCGCCGAGCCGTCACCAGCCGTTGCGACAGCCGTTGTCTGGGCGCCGTTGTCGGCCAGCTGCTGCGTCAGAGCCTCCAGACGCTCGCGGATGTGCACGTTTTCAGGGTCCAGTCTAGCGGCCTGCTTGTAGGCGTCCAGCGCGTCTGTGAGCTGGTTGTTGCAGGTTTCGTACAGGGTCCCGAGGTCGTACCAGACCTCGCTGATGTAGGGATTGAGCCTGATCGCGCGCGTGTACGCATCCAGCGCGTCCCGGTACTGGGAGATCTGGTAGTACAGCACACCGATGGAGCACCAGAAGATCGGGTTGCGCGAGTCGCGGTTGACCGCCTGCTGGAACGCGTCGTAGGCCGCGGTGTAGTCGCTGCGGATCATATGCACCCGGCCCAGGTGGTACCACGTCGTGGCGTCCGAAGGGTCGACCTCGAGCGACCGGAGCAGAAAGTTGAGCGCCTTCTGCGGGTCGTAAAACTGCACGGTCGTCATGCCGTACAGACACCCGAGCTGCTGCAGAACCTTGGCATGGTGCTCGTTCTGCAGCAGAACATGCTCGTACGCCTCCCGGGCGCCGTGCCACTCGCCCATGTTCTCGAGCACGCTCCCAAGCTGGAACCAGATGTCCCACTCCTGCAGGGGCGCCGGGGGCTGGGGCAGGATGTACCGGAAGCACTCCAGCGCCTGGTTCCACTTGCCCTGGTGCTTGTAGATGATTCCCAGCCTGAAATAGATCTCGTTGGCCTTTTCAAAGTGCGGGTCGAGCTCCAGCACCTTGGCAAACGCCTCTTCCGCGTAGTCCAGCGACCCGTACCGGTCGTACAGGATTCCGATCCCGTGCCACAGCTTCGGCACGTTCGGGTTGCTCAAGTGGTACAGCGCTTGCTGGTACGCGTTGTACGCCCGCTGCAGGTCGTCCAGCATCAGATAGCAGTGGCCCAGTGTCGCCCAAACGTCCGACAGCTCGGGGTTGACTGCCAGAGCCCGCTCATACAGCTCGGCTGCCTTCTGGAACATGTCGCGCGACCGGTACAGGTGCGCCAGCGAAGTAAGAGCCTTGGTAGACGCCTGGTTGTACTGTAGAGTTGCATCGTACGCCATGGCTGCCCGATCCGCGTCCCCAAGCGTCTCTGCCAGAGACGCAATCGAGAGCCACGTCTCTGCGGTAGACTGTGTCAGAGGGTCCAGCTGGGGGTCCTGGTCCCCGGCTGCAGCTGCGCCCGCCAGCATAGTGTCCATTTTCTTGTCTGCCGACTCACAACAAGACACCTAGAACCGACCCCAAACTACAACAACTGCTACATATACCCACACGCCGGTCCGGAGAAACAAACACGAGAGGAAGAGGAGAGAGAGAGAGACGAAACTCACCAGACAACGCAGAATACACCAAGAATGACGACGACGACGAAAACCGGACGAAACAAACGAATATCAAAGAACGAAAACACGACGTGCAGCAAAATGCTTCTTTTTGGGTTCTCTTGGCTGCGGTAGATCGCGCATAACCTTGCGCATTGCATTGCCTGGCTGGCTGGCTGGCTGGGGCCCGTTCATTGTCCAGGAAAATTTTTTTGTTTCGGGGGTGGCTTGCCTGGGAGAATCCACACGGGAGCGCACAGGAAGTGGACCCACTACTTGGCATCGAATATTTGAGCATGGTGTCTTTGCTGCGTTGAACCGAGTAGCCTTTATGCAGCTGTGTGCTTTGTCCTTCAAGTGTTCATGAGTCGGGTAGGATTACAAAGACTTGTGAAAACTTGCACCATCGACCTGCTCTTTCCGAGAGTCATTTCTTGTGCTTCCTGAGCTTGGCCAATTTTGACTGCAATTGCCGTTGTCGGCGCTTGAGTTTCTCGATGCGTACAACCGCGTCCCTAGACTCATATCCCGTTAGGAAAGTTCTCATCCCGGGATCATTAAATATAACCTTCTGCGGCGCTTTTCCTGGCTATTTCCTCGCCAGCCATAGGAACAATCTGGTAATATTTCTTGAACGCACCCTGATCTCCTTGAACTTCGTCATATTACTACTGTTTTGGACCAAATCACGGAGGGCAAATCGGAATGAAACTCGGAAAGCCATTGTTCCTCTGGCTCTTAAACACTTATCTTATTCAATGGAAGGAGCAATGAGCGAGAGTCGCCATGCTGGACCTTAGCGCAGTGGTGATAATCAACTTGGGAAGAAAAATATTGTCACAAGACTTGCACAAGAAGAGGGCTCATTTCTTTCGCAAGTCCAGCCTGTGTAAGGCTTTTCGATGGTTCTGCCTCTTCCTGAGCTTCGCCAATTTCGACTGCAATTAACGCTGGCATCCAAACCACTTTTCGAGCGTTTCTTCCTGGGAATTGGTCGGATCGAATCTATTTTGCGAGCACCACTGCTAGGCGGCAACTTCAATGAGTGGTTGGCAACTGGCGCCTGTGGATGTTTGACCACGGGCCAGAGTTGAGTTGATCTTTTGACCAAGTTTTTTAGCCGCCAATGGAGACGTCGTATTGAGGCTCCATTGTTTGGAATGGTGAGCAAAGGTGTCTTTCTTAGCCTGATTTTGAGTGGAGGTGGCCCATGATTCTTGTTTGTTTGTATAGGATGAGGATTTTGAATCGATGAAAATTGGCTCATAAGAGATAGTGCTCCTTTTATGCCTTTCAAGATGCCAAATCCAACCTCCACAGCCACCAGATCTGAAGCACACTCAATAGCGAATGCCAGGTGCGGAGCGATATAAACCCTCCATGTGCGTGTCCCATGTTGTTCAAAACCCAAGGAAGTTGAAATTGTATTTCATCTGAAACACTCTCCAGTTACTTGTCACCTTGAGGATAGATTGATAATTGAGTTGGGATGCTAAAATGGTGAAGAGGATGCTATCTTTTCACCCTCTCTTCATGTTCTTCAATATCATAGACCTGAACGGCATGGAGCATTTTTATACTTTTATATAAACGAAGTGTCTCCCTAGGAAAATGGTTTTAATTGCGCTGACCAAAGCTGGTGGTAAACAAGCTGTACTTCTTTTCCACCACGACCCGAAAGTAAACGGTTCGAATACTAGTCCTATTCCTAACCCTGTATTGTTGAAGTTGTTCACAGGAAACTGACAGAACGGGCCTATAGAGAGATCGTGAGCTCGACCGGTTGGACACCGTTTATGTTTGGTTGTTCATAATAGTAACAGTATAGAATTCAATAGCCGCCCAGCTCTCACATCACACGCGGCTGGAAAGCCAACTTCCTTATCAGACAAATTTTACTTGTGTTCTTGGGAAGAGGCCGATGTTTCTATTCTTCAAATACAATTTGAATAAGCATCCGGCGTGAGAGAATGGTTGAAATTTCCTTCACTCAGTCTTTCGGCACAATAAGCTCAAGGTTCAATTGCTGATAAATGGACGCTGTGCGCTGTTTACGACGGATATAATCTTACAGGACGCACGAACTATGGCACTCTCACAACATCGAGTGGCATAGGACATATCCTCTTAATGCATTGGATCATATCGTCTTCTTCCGCCACATGCCACTGTCGTCAATGTGGAATATCTTCTGTAATAAAGGCTCCCCATTTGTCAGCCTCTGCATCTCAATGGTACTTAAGAACATTATGAGATAGATATATATACTTCCAATAAGTCCCTAACACAGTAGGATGCTGTGTTGTTTCAGGTGCGAATGGATTTATAGCGCAACATATTATCAAATGTGCTCTTATAAAAGGGTTATGTTGTAATTGGGAGTTTGAGAAGTGACGAAAAGGCTGAACGTTTGCCCAAGCTGTTTAATCAACAACTTACGGCTCGAAATTGTTCCAGATCCTGCCAAGCCAGGTGCGTTTGATTGAGTATTCACAAAATATGGTGCAAATCTTGAATACGTAACCCATGCTGCTCCACCTTGTCATTATGAAAGTACTGACTACGAAAAAGATATGTTGCTTCCAGCACTGGCTGGGACGCAGTCGATCTTGGAGTCGACTAAACATGCACCCAAATCAGTGAAGCGCCTTGTGCTAACTTCATCCTCCGCTGCTCTTTCTAACGTGGAAAATGCCTATGATGCGTCTCTCACTCTGGATGAGAACTAGTGGAACAACGACTCTTGGGATGGCGCAAAGCAAGTACCAAGACTGCTTACTACGGGTCGAACAGTGCTACGTTTTTGGCCCTCAGCTGACGAATTCCTCAACCTTGAATGCATCCTGCCAACTCATTGACGAAATCGGTTTTCTCCAGCATCGAGAGTAGTGTTGATCAACAGTTTGCAAGCTTATTCGATGTAGCAAAAGACATGCTCTAGCGCTGGAGAAAGCAGATTTAGCTGGAAAACAACTAATCTTAGCAAACCATGAATTCTCAATCCAGAGTATTCTCGACAATATCAACAAGAATTTCCCAGAACTGAATGAGAGGACAGCCAGAGGAATTCCAGGCTATACCGCTTCTTCTCGCTACATGGCCACTGTTGACAACACAAAGAGTAAAGAGCTTTTGGGATTCGAGTTCGGGTCTTTTGAAAATGCTGTGTTAAAAGTTCTCCCGCTACATTAATTTCTTGATTAGCCATATTTTTTTGGTTCTTATAGGTGACGTCAACTTGAAAAGTCGGGATCAATACTTGTCTCAGATGAATAGGGAGCTTCTAAATTCCCTTTGGTACAATTGTAAGTGCACCATTCCTCTGTGACCTGGTCTGCAATATTCTCTGGTCCTGATCCAATATCTTACTTCTAGTCTGTGTTTGTTATCCGAAATAGGAATTTCCAAAGCCTATTTACGATGTCTTTTGTTCAATTTATGTGTTATTGACGACTTTTACTTTAAACTATGTAGCTTCGTTCACTACCACTGAAGTACATTGCGAATATCCGATGTTCGAGAAGGTTTCAAGGTATCAGTGATTTACTTGGCGCGTTCTCTGCATGAAAACGTCAACATAATGCGTGCATAACCAACTTCCCGATGGATGACAATGGGCCATGTAACTACTAGTCTAAAGAAAGAAAAGCTAAAGAAGATTGTCCATACATCTTTTTTGAGCTGTTAGAATCACTCTCTTCTCGTTTCGATGAAAATACATTTCTCACCAGAAATGTGGCGTTTGAAACTTAAACATGCCTCAATTAACACAGTACAAACAAGAAGACAACCTCGAGGTTTCTATGAATATACAGAGTCTTCTATTATACACTCAAAGGAAAAACAAGAATGTAGTTTTAAGCTCAAGGATAATTAATTGCGCGATTAAGAGCGTTTGCCATTCAATTTCTTTAGCTTCTTCTTTGAAAAAGGGACTAACACCCAATTTGAAGACCCAAGGAAGTTGTATAAAAGAGTAGTTCCAAAATCGTGTTTCAGCTAAGCGTGAAATTCTCCGCCTATCGGTACTTTTGAGATCTGAGTTCCCGATACTTACGAAGTCAAAGGCCCTCATATTTTATTAACTTTTTCTGCTTCGTCATTGAGGAACCATTTTCTGAAGTCTCCTTTCTATCTCATTTCAAACCCTACAGTTCTCTTCATCATAGTGGTTATTCCCTTTGTCTATAAGTATAAGAAGAGAGGTTTCTTGATGGCCCCCAGCGGTGTGCACCTTTTCAGACAGCGATTGGAATAGCGCGTGGACACAACTAAACATGAAAATTGTCTAAGCCTGTTTTTGACTTCCAAACAATGCGCTTCGTGGGTATCTTCGACATATGCCAGCTGAGTTGGACCCTACTTTTTCTGTCTGTCCCGGGGAAGCCGATTCATTGGAAAGTCGAATTGCGGCTTCACGACAGATTTATCATCATATCCCCTCAGTTCCCTGGCGGATAGGGCGAGGCTTGACAGACATTCTTTGCTGAATAGACATTTCAGATGTGAAAAGAGTCTTGAGTTCGTCAGTTACCGACTCGGGTGTTGTCACCAGAATACTGACTAGGGCGTCAATACGCCAGTCTTCAGAGTCTGAAGTCCTGGTATTCCTTTGCTGCCTGAATGACGAGTCGTATTGTAGTAGGCGCTGAGGCACATTCCGTGCTACACGTGATACCAGAGTCTTGTTGCCCCTAGTTGTATCTGGTCCCAGGCGAGACAGACCCAGATAGAGACATAGAAAACAACATACTATAGACAACAATACACCAATACGTACGCCAACAGAGATACCAATACGCCAAGATGAACGGTGAAGGAGGTTTTCTGAGGAGAACCACAAGGACCAGGAAAAAGGTCCACTATGCCGAAACCCACGACGACACCCACGACGACCCCAACGACAACCCCAACGACCTCAACGACCCCAACGAGTCCACCGTCAAGACCGACACCGACGACGACGAACCTCTCAGCAAGAGGCGCAAGCCCGCCCGCAACCGCGCGAAAAAGAAGCCCGCCATGACCGACGACCAGAAAAAGGTGTCCAGGTTCGAACGCTCCACGCAGCGCATGTTCCGCCATCACCCGGAGCTGGCGCGCGTGTTCCCGGCGCTGAGCGCGAAGCCGCGCGCCACGCCGGCGCGAGCCGCCCAGCCCGCCGGCATCGGCGTGCGCCTGCTGCCGTTCCAGCTGGAGGGCCTGCATTGGCTCGTCCAGCAGGAGAGCAGCCAGTACCGCGGCGGCGTACTGTCGGACGAGATGGGCATGGGCAAGACCATCCAGATGATCGCGCTGCTCATGCACGACGTGCGCAAGCGGCCGTCGCTCGTGGTGGCGCCCACGGTCGCGCTGATGCAGTGGAAGAACGAGATCGACCAGCACACGCGCGGGCGGCTCAGCACGTACCTGTTCCACGGAGCGGCGCGGACCGGCGATCCGGCACAGCTCGAGCGCGTTGACGTGGTTCTGACCACGTACTCTGTGGTGGAGTCTGTGTACCGCAAGCAGGCGTACGGGTTCCGGCGCAAGAGCGGCGTGGTCCGGGAACCGTCGGCGCTGCACAACATGCGGTTCTACAGGGTGGTCTTGGACGAGGCGCACAACATCAAGGACCGCACCAGCAACACGGCCCGGGCGGTCAACGAGCTGCAGGCGGAGAAGCGGTGGTGCCTTACGGGCACGCCGCTGCAGAACCGGATCGGCGAAATGTACTCGCTGATCCGGTTCCTCCGCGTGGAGCCGTTCTCGCGGTACTTCTGCTTCAGCTGCGCGTGCAGCTCGGACCAGTGGAGGTTCAGCGACAACATGCACTGCGACTTCTGTGGGCATGTGTTCATGCAGCACCGGAGCTTCTTCAACCACTTCATGCTGAAAAACATCCAGACGTTCGGCGCGCGCGGTCTGGGGCTGCAGTCGCTCAACAACCTGCAGCTGGTGCTGCAGGAGCTGATGCTGCGGCGCACCAAGGTGGAACGCGCAGACGATCTGGGGCTGCCGCCCCGGATCGTCCGCGTGAGGCGCGACTACTTCAACGCGCACGAGAAGGAGCTGTACAGGAGCCTGTACACCGACGTGCAGCGCACGTACAACTCGTACGTGGAGCAGGGCGTGGTCCTGAACAACTACGCGAACATCTTCACGCTGATCACACGGATGCGGCAGCTGGCAGATCACCCGGACCTGGTGCTCAAGCGGCTGCAGACGGGCGCGCAGGAGCCGGGCCTCGTCGTGTGTCAGCTGTGCGACGACGAGGCCGAAGAGCCGATCGAGTCCAAGTGCCACCACCGGTTCTGCCGGCTGTGCATCAGGGAGTACGTCGAGTCGTACATGGAGCAAAACAGGCAGCTGAGATGCCCGGTGTGCCACATCGGGCTCAGCATCGACCTCTCGCAGGCCGCGCTAGAGGTCGACCCCGAGTCGTTCAGGAAACAGAGCATCGTCAGCCGGCTCGATATGCAGGGTAACTGGAGATCGTCAACCAAGATAGAGGCCCTAGTGGAAGAGCTGTACCGTCTGAGAAGCGACAGGCGCACGATCAAGTCGATCGTGTTCTCGCAGTTCACCAGCATGCTCGATCTGGTCGAATGGAGGCTGAAAAGGGCCGGGTTCCGGACCGTCAAGTTGCAGGGCAGCATGTCGCCCGTGCAGAGAGACGAAACGATCAAGTTTTTCATGGACGACATACACTGCGAGGTGTTCCTCGTGAGCTTGAAGGCGGGCGGGGTGGCTCTGAACTTGTGCGAGGCGTCCCAGGTGTTTATACTGGACCCCTGGTGGAACCCGAGCGTCGAGTGGCAGAGCGGGGATAGGGTGCACAGAATCGGCCAGTACAGGCCGGTCAAGATCACGAGATTCTGTATCGAGGACAGCATAGAATCGAGGATCATTGAGCTGCAGGAGAAGAAGGCCACGATGATCAGCGCTACGATCAACCGGGATGAAGGCGCCATCAACCGGCTGACACCGGACGACTTGCAATTCTTGTTTAACAACTAGGCACTATGTATTCAGCATTATTGTAGTTTACACATTCAGGCAGCCGCTGAACTGCCACGAGCGCCAGCTCCGGACGCTACCAGCTCGACTTGCTGTGGCGACAGTTCGATTTCAGGCAGCTTGACGTCGCGGTTAGGTGGGGGCGGTAAAAATCCGACCTTGCGCAAAAACGCAATGTAGACGCCAATCTGTTCACCAGTGGCGCCCTTTCCGGAGGAAACGTCTTCGCCCGACCACTCAACGTCCTTTTTCAAAGAAGCAGCGGCGTTTCTGTCATCCAGGTTGGGCGCTTTGGTGCCCTCCGGTAAGTTCTCGAGAACCATGTGGAGAAGTGGGAATAGGGCGTTATCTTGGCCTTCTTCAACCACGGATTCTTCCAGGTCCTTTCTCCACTGATCGTAGCTCTCGACTTCAACCTCGTAGCCGTACTTGTTCAGTTGTGCCAAATAGTCGGTTAATACGATACGCGGATGAGCGTTCACCTGCGCCACAGTGTATTCATCGTCCTTGGGTGGGTTCAAGGCGGTAGCTGTGACCACGCGAGCGACGTGGTCGACAGGAACCATGTTAACAGTATTGCCAATTTCTGGGATCTTGCCCAGCTGCAAACAACCTTTTAGCAATCTTAGAAGGAAATCATCGGTATTACAAGAACCATTCTTGGAAGCTCCAGTGACGTAACCAGGTCTCACAATACAACCGCGTAGACCTCTTTCGCCCGCGCGTCTGATGATGTGCTCGGCAGCCCACTTGGATTGGCCGTATCCGCCACCAAGACCCTTGGCAGAGCCTTGCAGATCGTCAGATTCTTGAACTCCCGTGCCGCCTTCTCCCTCAGACTTGTCAGATAAAGAAAAGTAGTGCTCGGTGTCTAGTGTCGATGTTGAGGAGACAAAGGTAAAATACTTGGGCTTTCCTGAAGCTGCGAGATTCATGACGTTAATCGTAGAGATGACGTTGGCCTCTCTCAACTTGTGGTATGGGTAAACCCAGTGCACCAAGGCACCATTGTGAATGATAACATCAATATTAGTGCTCAATTTGGAAAATTTGTCGTCGGATAGACCGAACTGCGGCTTCGATAGATCACCTAGAACAATCTCAATCCTATCAGCAAACTTTGGGGACCAAACACCATAAACCACACCGGCTTTTTCTAATCTTTCTAGGCCCGTTTGTTCGTCCTTGGCGCGAACATGAGCGTAAACTTTAAACTCGTAATTTGGGGTATTCCGGTTCAGCAGATCTGCTAATATGTACGAACCCAGAAAACCAGTTGCACCGGTTAAGAAAACGTTAATGGTCGATTTATCAGAAGCTTTCAAAGGAGAAGGAAATGGTTCACGCGAAGGATAAGAATTAGGTAATGATTTCGCCAGCTCCTCAGCGTCCTTGGCATAATCTGCTGTAGTCGCAGTCTCAGTTTCAACGTTGGAAGATTGCTTGCAATCTCTTATCCTGGAAATTTCAGCTGCAAACGCTTTGATGGTTGGATATTTGAAAATAGTGCCGAGAGGTAGATCGATCTTCAGTGTCTTCTTCAAGGAGAAAATCATACGGGTAGCCAAAATGGAATGACCACCTAGATCGAAGAAAGAGTCTTCCGGTGAAATTGATGCTGGCATGGTTGGCAAAATATCTAACCACAGGTCTCGAACCTCACGTTCAACAGGGCTGAAGTTAGAATCATCGACGCTTGTGATCGTGTGTTGAGCAACCAACTTCAGCTGCTTGTTGGTTGGGAACTGCAGTTTTGGTTTGTCAAATTTACCATTGGGGTTCAAAGGTAATTTATCAAGGACGACAATCAAAGAAGGCATTGCGTAGGATGCTAATCTTTTCTTGAGGAACTCTTTGATATTCTTGGCCAATAGTTGGTAACCTAGCAGTCCTTTCACAAGAGGATCGCCTTTAACTTCTTCAGGAACACTTGATTGATATTTGGACAACTCCTCAGGTTTATCGAACCTAGGAACCATGAAAGTGATCAATGTTGGTTCATTGTCGCTGTTTTTACGCACCAAGGTGATGTTTTCTCTTACTAGCGGATGCTGCGAGATGTGGGTATCAATCTCACCTAGCTCAATTCTGAAACCGCGAATTTTGACCTGATCGTCAGCGCGACCACAACACTCGCAATTACCGTCCGGGAGATAGCGACCAAGATCGCCGGTTCTATAAAGTCTATCACGAGGGCCATACCAGAATTCCCTCCAAGGCTCACCCTGGTCTTTGTTGAGGTAGTCCCAATGATGAGGTTCCACGAACCAATTGTCGACAAACTTTTCCTTATTTAATTCGGGTAGTCCACGATATCCTTCTGCTAAGCCTCCTGCACGCACATAGATTTCACCGATTTCGCCGATACCACAGAGCTGAGTAGGGTCATTTCTGTTCACAACCAGTAATTGAACGTTCAACATACCCTTACCGGCTGGCATAACGTCTTTCAATTTTTTCAAAAAGTTAGGATCCTCAGCTCTGGACTTGATCTCAAAGTAGGAGACGGCACGTTGGGTCTCAGTAGTACCATACATATTGACAATACGACAATTCTCAGCCAGGGTCTGTAACCTCAGGCAGTCACGTTTGGTTAAAATATCACCAACGAAAAATGCATGATGTAACTTTGGGAAGTGGGCAGTAGCTTGAGCGGCTAACAGTTGACCCATTGCAGGTGTCAGATGTGTAACAGTACAACCGTACTTGCCCATCCACTCTGCAAGTCTACCTGGTGTGCCAATATCATCTTGAGTAGGGACGTAAAGTTGGGCGCCCAAAAATAGCGGAGTGAACATATCTCTCTGGATTGGATCATGAGCAATACCACTCAACATTGTGAATTTGTCATTTTCGGAAAGATTGAACTGCTTTGCCATCCAGTTGAAGTAGTATGCCAGCGAAAAATGTCTTCCAAGGACACCTTTGGGAATACCTTCTGAGCCAGAAGTGAAGGATAGTGTTGGATTTGAGTCGGGACCGACAACAACACCTGTACGAGTATCCTTCAGCTTCTCGTAAGGTGATAGTAAATCGGAATCGTCGAGCGAGCATTTTAATGATCCTCCTTCCTGAACAGCAATAGAGGGGATGCGTGAAACGACATCTAGCTCCTTTGCGATAAAGTCCTCGACGATTTGATCCAGTTCACCGGCTGATCTAATCACGATTAGACCGCGGGGTTTAGCAACGCTCAAGTATATATTCTGCCTTGCTGGGGGATAAGCTGGATCAATAACGGAAAAAGTTGCACCTGCTTTTAGAACACCCATGACGCAAACCATCAAGTCTACACCACGAGATGAGTAGATCATGACCACATCTCCTCTCTTGATACCAGTGTCTATCAAATAATGAGCCACTATATTGGAGGCACGATTGATGTCCTGGTAGGTGAAACTACGGGTCAGCGTGGAGCCCAAAGGTGGTGTTTCCACGACACACGTCCTCTCCGGAAACTTCTCTGCGTTGTCTTGGAAGATATCATGTATGCAGCCGACGAAATCGCACCAGCCTAGGTTAGCCTTTGGATCGAAAAGGACACTAGAGGAAGATTCAGTCGTTAATGGAACCTTGGTAATGCATAAAGATGGGTCTTGAACCACCTGAGATGTGAATTGCAAAAATTGGTCAGCAAGAATAGAAATTCTCTCGGAGGAATATAGTAGCTTGTTGTAAATGATGTCCAGAGTGGTGCCGCTTGGCTGATTGGACAGATTCAAAGCCAAATCGATCAAATGGTGGTTGAAATGAGTCAGTTGGAATTCTGACTGATCTATCAAAAATCCAAGACGGAATAGTTGCGGGACTCGCTCAAGATCGCGTTGTTTGGCAATTTCCTCGGCCAACTGGTCGAACGAAAGGTGCTTAGAATCCGCTAGATTGCCTACTTCCTTAATGACCTTGTCATAAAGCTCTTGAAAGGAAACCGTGGGTTGTATTGTAAAACGAAGTACTTTATCTCCTGACAGGTAGAGAACAATGTCATCATCTCCGGTCAATCTGAACAGAATAGCTGCCCATACGCTCAGGGCAACCGCATTCTTGTCTGTGAGAGAGCCACTCAGAGTGTCCAATTGTGGGATAGCCACAGAATAAATCTCTTGGTCGTTCAGAGGCTCCTGCTGGGGGCGCAGATAATCATGTGGCAGTACACTTAACGTTGGATTGTCCAATTTTTCAATCCATTCTTGAGCTGACATTGCAGAATGATGTACGGGTCAATTCACTGCGTTCAAAATACAAATAGATAGTATGTAGAAATGCTCTTGCAACGAAGAGGCTTCTTCTTATAAATATCGCACCAACCGCCGTTGGTATGACTGCTTCATCTACTCACTCGACGTCAATATAGTGTTGTAAAGGTCTGCAAGGTGCGCGAGTATCGTTCGAAAATCCCGAGGGAACGCAAACCACAGCTGTTTAAGCTCGGAAAAGTTCAAGAAAAACTCATTCACGACAGTAATTGAGTTACTATTACATTCAGAGATTTAAAACGTACTAATCTACTATCCAGTTCTTGTTCTATAACATTTTGGAGGCCACAAGCCGTTATAAAACCTTCTGATGGCCATAAAGTTCAGCTAAGATTCTTCAATTGATTCAACTTTTCAATGTATAGTGAAAAATTATGTAGTCATTCGCGACGTAACGACTCTTCTACTCTCGCTTGGCCCTTTCAGCTCTATCATAATAGCCGTCTATCGGTGGATTATTGACCAACGAACTGGTTTGAGTACTTGTAGTATCGTTTTTACCGAGTTTTGTTTAGTTTACTGTCAGCAAATCTCTGATTAAGATTGTTTAATTCTGACAGGCTGTGAGAAGTACAAGGAACACATAGAAATAGTTGTTTGTGAGTTACTGCTACACATATGAAGATATAGAGGATCAGTTGGAGAGATTACCAGATGTCACAGAGAAAGTTACAACAGGATATTGATAAACTGCTAAAAAAGGTGAAGGAAGGTCTCATTGAATTTGAGGATGTCTACGATAAGTTCCAATCGACAGACCCAGAAAACACTTCGCATAGGGAGAAACTAGAATCTGACCTGAAAAGAGAGATTAAGAAGTTGCAGAAGCACAGAGACCAAATAAAGACATGGTTGAGTAAAGAGGACGTGAAAGACAAACAGGACGTGCTGATGGAAAATAGGCGGTTGATCGAGAATGGGATGGAAAGGTTCAAGTCTGTGGAAAAACTAATGAAAACAAAGCAATTTTCCACAGAGGCCCTCGCAAATCCGGATATGATAAAAGATCCCCGCGAATTGAAGAAAAGAGATCAGTTTATTTTCATTCAGGATTGTTTGGACGAATTGCAAAAGCAGGTGGAGAGTCTGGAAGCGCAGGATGAGGAGGAGAGGGTCGAGAGACACGAGTTCCATATCCACAATCTAGAAAATGTTCTAAAGTTACTCCAGAACAACGAAATGGAACCAGAGACCGTGGAGCACTATCAGGAAGATATCAAATACTATCTTGAGAATAACGGTGACCCAGACTTCATAGAATATGACACTTTGTATGAGGATATGGGCTGTGAAAGCAAGCCCGCTGAAGATGGAAACAATGAGGTTTCTTCATCGACGACGATCCAAACCTCGAGTAACTTGCCAGGGGGTGGAAGCACTACGACAACGACCACCACTACCACGACTACTTCAACTAATAATGGCGGCACGCAACTGAAGAAACAAGAGCGTTCTCCGAAAAAGAAGACGCAGCAGCAAACCATCTCCTCCAATACTAGCACTCCGACTCGTGGGACGCCTGCTCCAGCTGCTCCACAGTCGCCGACTCCAGATTCAGCTAACCTGTCGAGCAAGAAGAAAGATATCAAGAATGGACATCGCGAAGATGAGCTACAATTTCCAGCGGATAAGAGTGAACAAATCAGAGAACAAATTGAACGCGATATCAGGGATAATGATGCATTCAAGAATCCATTGTTTAGCGAAGAATTGAAATTCTGGTTGAGCACGAAAAGACCCTTAATTCAACCATACAGAGAGATGCCTGAAAGAATGGTTGCTCAGGTGGAGTCGTCGTTACTCAACTGCCCAGACTCATTGGATGCGGATTCTCCTCATTTTTACAGAAAACCCTTATCTTTGCCTCACCCAACATCAATATTCTTTCCCAATGAACCCATCAGGTTCCTTTATCCGGTCGGCGGACAAGCTCAACCTGGCGATCAACAGCAGGCGTACAAGGATAGACGAGCTGGGGATAGTGGCCAAGACCAAGACCTATGTGGAAATAAGAATGAAGACATATATTCTAGGACGTCGCTAGCAAGGATCTTCACCAAGTTTGATCTTGATACCCTTTTCTTCATATTCTATCACTACCAAGGGACTTATGACCAATTCCTGGCGGCAAGAGAATTATCAAAGAATAGAAAATGGAAGTTCAACAAAGTTGACCGCTGCTGGTACTATAAAGAAGTTGAAAAACTTCCCCCCGGAATGTCGCAATCAGAGGAAGAGTCTTGGAGGTATTTTGATTATCAAGGAAGTTGGTTAGCAAGACGCTGCAGTAATGATGTTGTTCCTAAAGAAGAAGACTTCGAGAAAATCTTCTAGCAAAATTGTCAGTACCAATAGATATATACGTATACTTTCTAATATTAATGATGATCTTTGATGTGCAAAGAAACGACGCCTCCGATTACAACTCTCTCTTAAGGAACTGCTCGCTAAAGTACGATACCTGCTGAAAATTGTACTCAAATCCATCATTACCGCCGTAATAGGGATCATCTACGATCTTTCTGTATTTTCCATCAGTGTTCCAATCTCCAAACAAGTGTACCTTAACCTTAGAGTTCTTTGGTTTCAGTCTTTGTAAATTGCGCAGATTTGATTCATCCATGCATATGATGTAGTCAAACTTGTCAAAATCAGATCCACGTATTTGTTGAGCCTTGTGAGCTACTGGTACCTTGTGAGCACGACAAGTCGCGGCACTACGAGGGTCAGGGTCGCTCCCAGTGTGCCATCCACCAGTCCCAAAGGAGTCAATTACGTCAAAACGATCTTCCAAGCCCTGTTGCTTAACAACATGCTTGAAAACTGCTTCAGCCATGGGAGAACGACATATGTTACCAAGGCAAACGAAAGCCACAGATATCTTGGGTTGTATCGTCATATTGGCTACCTTCGTTGATGTATTTGTTGAACTCAACGTCAAATTATTGTTAAGCTGTCGTAACCTAACATTAGATAAAACCAAGAAGCACAAGGATAGAAAATAAACAAAACATAAGGAACTTAGCGAAATCGACGATTGAACGTAAAATAGCATGGCAATATGAAAAAGCACACTTTATATAATGACATACAAAATATCCGTATCAGATTCTCATGTTACTGGATTGGAATATTTTTACCAACTAAAAAGCGGTTCTCAATGGAGAGACGACTTCCTTACCCTTGTAGAAAGAGATGGTCTTCTCAGCTCTGGAAGCAACACCTTCTGGGACGAAGTCTAGATATTTGAAAACATCAGCGGCCTTACCGGAAGCACCGAATCTGTTTAGACCGAATGATTGGTGAGCGTATTTGGACCAGCCAGAGGTACTTAGGACTTCAACAGACAAGATTGGAACATTGTCTGGTAGAACGGATAATTTGTACTCCTCAGGCTGCTTGTCAAAAGTCAAAGTGTCTGGGAAAGAGACAACACGGGCGTTGATCTTCTTCTCCTTCAATGCCTTAGCTGCTTCAACACACAGGGAAACTTCAGAACCGGTAGCAAGCAAGATGATATCTGGGTTAGCAACTTCCTGAAGAACGTAACCACCCTTCAAAGCCTTCTCAATGGAAGAACCCTCCAATTGTGGCAGGTTTTGTCTGGACAAAGCAATGATGTGTGGGGTATGGGTAGATTCTAGAGCATTCTTGTAAGCAGCAGAAACTTCGTTACCGTCAGCTGGTCTCCAGACACTCAAGTTTGGCATAGCTCTGAAGTGAGCTAAAGTCTCAACAGGTTGATGGGTTGGACCGTCTTCACCCAAACCGATGGAGTCGTGGGTGGCAACCCAGATGACTGGATGACCAGAAAGAGCGGACAATCTGACGGCACCGGCAGCGTAGGAAACAAAGTTCAAGAAAGTACCACCGTATGGCTTGTAGTTAGCACCGAAGGCGGAGATACCGTTCATGATAGCACCCATACCGTGTTCCCTGATACCGTATCTGATGTATCTACCGGCGTAGTCACCTAGACCAGTGGATGGTGGCTGGAAGTCAACAGCCTCCTTCCATCTAGTTAAATTGGATGGGGTCAAATCGGCAGAACCACCGATCAACTCAGGCAACTCAGCGTAAATGTCTTCGATGATCATTTCAGACAACTTTCTGGTTGCGATAGCCTTGTCAGCTGGGGTGTATTTTGGCAATTTGGAGTCCCAGTTTTCTGGTAGCTTACCACTTAGTCTTCTGGCCAAGTCCTTACCCAATTGAGCGTACTTTTCCTGGTACTTAGCGAACAATTGATCCCACTCGGCATTCAACTTAGCACCTGGCTCAGCTACTGCCTTTTGGTAAAAGTCGTAGACTTCCTGTGGGACAACAAAGCTTTGTTCTGGGTCGAAACCAAATCTCTTCTTCAGTTGCTTGACGTCATCAGCCTTCAAAGGAGCACCGTGAACAGAATGAGAACCGGCATGTAGAGAACCGTAACCAATGACGGTGCTCATCTTGATCAAAGTTGGCTTGTTCTTAGATTGCTTAGCCTTTTCGATAGCTGCAGAGATAGAGCTTAGATCCTCGTTACCGTTGTCCACGGTCAGCACTTCCCAGCCGTAGGCCTCGTATCTCTTCAAGACGTCTTCAGTGAAGGAGACATCAGTGTCACCATCAATGGTGATCTTGTTGTCGTCGTAGATGGCGATCAAGTTACCCAATTGCAAGTGACCAGCCAAAGAGCAGGCTTCAGAAGAGACACCCTCTTGCAAACAACCATCACCCAAGAAAGAGTAGGTGTACGAGTCGGACAGAGTGAAGTCTGGCTTGTTGTAGGTGGCAGCAAAGTTGGCCTGAGCAATAGCGATACCAACAGCGTTGGAAATACCTTGACCCAAAGGACCGGTGGTGACTTCGACACCTGGCAACTCGAATTCAGGGTGACCTGGGGTCTTGGAGTTCAATTGTCTGAATTGCTTTAGATCCTCAATGGAGAAGTCGTAACCGGTCAAGTGCAACATACTGTACAACAAAGCACAAGCGTGACCGTTCGAAAGCACAAATCTGTCTCTGTTGATCCAGTCTGGGTTCTTTGGGTTCAAACGCATGTGTCTTAGCAACACATGAGCAGCTGGAGCCAAACCCAAGGGTGCACCTGGATGGCCAGAGTTAGCCTTGGAGACAGCATCCACAGCTAGCAGTCTCATGGTAGAGATTGCTAGCTTGTCAATATCAGTGAATTCAACCATGATTACTTTGTTACTTCTTGGTAAGTTCTTGATCTCTTGCAACCAAAAACTCTGAAAGACCCAATTGAAAAGGAATATTCAACTAATATCAAATATTAGAGGAAACTGTGCGAACCCCTTTTAAGTCGATCCTGAAAACTCTCAACTCTTTTCTTAGTAATATACGTTCTCGAATCATGATCGGATTACCATTAACCACATATTTGGCCGACCTCAAACTTTCTTTGTTGAGAATTTTTCCACTTCATTCCACTCAATCTAAAAGAAAGAAAATTGCTTTTTCTCGCAAACACGACGTCGTAGGCAGTCCTCGAGCAAGAGATGTTGCACCGGGTGGAAACAGGTCTACCCGCTCGTTCACTGCTAGTTCGCTGGCGTTGTCGTGGTCGTAGTCGTAGTCGAGGTCTGGTTGCGGTCATGGATTGCCACGTCCAGTATGAAACTCCCATTATCGTCATCGTCGTCGATGTTACTGGAGCGGTCGTAGGACTCGTTTGAAGATTCCCGATGACCGTTATCGCCGTGCTCTTCTTCTTGTTCTTGGATTTGCACCAACTTCGGCTTGGCTCGGATAGCTGTAGTTAGATTCTCTTGAGAACGTGGGTCAGGACGACGGTCCGATTCTTGTGTAGTTGACTGGTCGTCGTCGTCCTCGATACCACCCAAGATGGATGATCCCAGAGTAATATGCGAGCGCATGTCGCCTGCTGTGTTCAGGTGGGAGGTGTTCAGGCCTCGGAACAAACGGGAGGATCTTGGAGCTCCGTGGGCGTTGTTGCGTCCGCTTGTGACACCTGGGATGTAGGCTATAGGTAGGATGTTGGATGCTCTTGTTTGCACCGTGATGGTGCTATGGCGGTCGCTGCCCGCGCCCGCCCATAGCAGGCCCTTTGAGGTGAAAGTTTCGTGATCGACCACGTTGGGCTCCCTCAGACCCTGGTCTTCGCCGTAGTCATCGCTATCGCTCTCGTCGCTGAAACTCTCTGCTTCAGCGAGCTCGTTGTCCTGCATGAAGTAGGAATTACTGCCGGCCTTAGCATGTTCGGATCTCTCACGGAGAGTCTTCTTCCAGAACCGCTGGTACAAATACACAAGCAGCAGAATCGCCAGTAGTGCGACCCCACCAACGACTCCGCCGACGACTCCGCCCACCATTTTTCCATTATCCTTGCCGCTGGAAGAACTCAGATTGCTCGAAGAGCTTGAGCTCCGCTTGACGCAGCTGACCGTAGGACACTGTGTACATGTGAGCTCTGTCTGTACGCAGTCCTCGTCTTTTGCGCACTTGGGACACGATGGTGGTGTGTCATCACACTGGACACATCCTCCAGAAGTCTGAGCTTTTTGCAGAGTACTCACTACAGAAACAGGCGTATATTCACCAGCGCTAACGATCGAACTCATAGCGATGGGATCTCTTGCTACACCTGGTGCGGACCAACCGGCCAGACCATCTTCATACCGTCCGCCTATTATCATTATATGATCTTCGCGTATGGGTTACCCGCTTGCATACTTGTAATTGCATCATCTCGAGGATCTACTAGAAATGTTTCATCATGATGGATCTAGGCATTCGACAGGTCTGAGAATGGCGTTCGAGCTGGTGGCGAGCCCGTATCGGAAGGAAGACCTCCCCGATTCCAGGGATGAAGTTCTGCAGGTGGCTCAGAAGATGGCCGGCGGCGTCGAAAAGGGATGGAAGAAGGGCAAGCTGTACAAGTTCAAGAACCCGGGAGGTGAAGAGCATCAGGTGCAGACGCACTCCGTGAACCACGGTTCCGAGTTCTGGTTGAGCCGCCGGTCCACCCACAAGATCAGCAGGAAGACTTACGACCAGATAATACGCTACTTGAACGGCAGCGAGCGAGCTGAGGACGGCCGCTGGGTGCTGGAGGACAGGACCACAAGGTCGAGACTCGAAAAAGAGTACATCGAAGTGCTGAGCGATTTCGAGATTCTCGAGGTCACGTCTTCCGGCTGGGTCCTTGTGAACCTCGAGTATGACCTGGGAAAGCCCCTGTCCATCAGGGACTTCAACGAGTGGGTGTACCCGATCGAGCCCTTTACTGACGCAGACGGGATCGAGACATCCATGGTCGTTTCTCTGAACGCGGACGTCCCGATGAAACAGAGCTCCGTCGAAAAGAACCATACTCCGGCGTACTACGTCAGTGTGGAGCGTCTGCGCTACAACTACAAGACCCAGGAACTGGAGTGGCTGATGTGCACCACCAGCGACGCCGGCGGGAACGTACCCAAGTGGATCCAGAACGCGACCATAGCAAAGACGGTCGCCAAGGACGTACCCTACCTTTTCGAGTTCTTGTCAAAACATGCAAATAAAACCTAAGTTACTTAAACTGTGACACTACAAACAACAGCTATCTACTCTCTTGCTGCTCCGAACCACACGTACACTTGCCGCCCGCGCAACCGCAGTTCTGTCCGCAGTTCTGTCCCTTTTGCTTGCAATGACACTTGGACCCGCAAGTGCACGCGTTATCTGAAGGCTGAGTGCTATGCACGACCAAATCTGAATATTCCATCATTCCTAAATTGTTCTCCCTGCTACTTCCACATCTCTCGGCCCGTTGGCCACTCTACCCCTCTTATATACCCATCGAAGCCAAATGGTACCCTTGAATCGTCGAAACGGCCACGGCGCGCGACCTTAAAAAACAGAACTCCACTTCCAAGACTCGATCCCGCGAGCGCACCAACACCGACAGACGCCATGAGTAAGAGACGCACCCTGGTCCTGCTGGTCGTATTCCTGTCGCTAGTCGCCACGACCGTCACCTGCTTACGACGCTACAGCGACGGCCTGCACGCTCTGGACTCCTCTGACGATGAACAGGACCTCTTCTGCGCAGTCATGAACTCCAGCACCGGAACCTATATCGACCTTTCCCAGCTCTCATCCACCCCGAACAACCTCAAGGACAACGGTAAGCGCCGGCGCATCGACCCGTCAAAGACCCGCTGGCTGGTCTCCGGCTGGGGCTACAACACCAACTTCACCCTCGGGGTCTGTTCCAGTCCCGTGACCAAAGACGAGGAACAGAGCCTGCCCAAGACCACCGGTGCGTTCTACCGGGACCCCTCTACCGGGAAACTGGTCTCCATCGGCGACTTCGGCACCCAGCCCACGCTGCTCCACTCCAAGAAACTCACCCTGACCTACGAGAACGGAGACAAGTGTCCCAACGGCGTGGACCGCAAGTCCACGCTGTTGAACTTTGTCTGCGATAAAGAGCTCTCCAGCAAGGCCCAGATCACCTACATAGGCAGCCTGCACGACTGCTCCTACTTCTTCGAGGTCAGAAGCCTGTATGCATGCCCCACCTCCAACAAGTCCAACGAGGTCAACCTACTCGGGATCTTCGCCGGCATCTTCGCCGTGTTCTTCCTGGTCGAGTACGGTGGCCGCAGATGGCTGTACGGAAAGGTAAGAACCCACTTCGACCCGGCCTACGCCACCTCCTCTGTCGCAAACTCCCAGCGCCCGCGCTGGGAGTTTGTAGACCGGGAGCCCCTCTGGAAACGCCTGCTCAAGAGACTGACGGCAGGAAGAAACGGCCGGCCCATCTCCCTTAACTCCGACAGGCAGGAGTTCCTCCGGGACATGGAGCGCCAGAACGAGATCCTCGACAGTCTGGAGGTCGCCTCGGCGGCTGGAAGCGGCAGTGGCAGCGGCACCGCCAACGACTCTGTGTAGCGTCTATTTGTGACTGTCCACCCGTGCATCCACAATTCATATCTCGCGATTTCCCAAAATCCCTGCACCCTCCAATAACGAGCCCACGTTTTCTGCGACGGCCGCCCGGCTGCTGGCCGCAGCTCGGCGGCTGCAGATGAGACGCGACGCAAAAAACGGCACTCGAGTGGTCGCTGATCCGTTCTACGAGATTCTGCTGGAATCTGCGGCTGGAGGCATCCAGACACCGCATAGATAGCAGGCACATCCGTTTCTTTTTCTCGGGTGAAAATTTTTCTTCCAGCAGGGTGAAGCGTGCCAGCGAGCACAGAGTGGGTAACCCCTGTTGTGAGGGACAATCAGGCGTATAAGAGTGATTGGAAAAATCTATATAAATTTGATCGTCCTTTGATTATAAAATCTTCTCTCCATCTGTTCCTCTCCTGTTTTTCTCTTGTTTCTTACTTGTTTTATTATAGGTTTTTTATTGTTGCCTTTTTCCAGCTAAAGCAGCTAACTAATTCAACAAAGATGGGTAAGGAAAAGTCTCACGTTAACGTTGTCGTCATCGGTCACGTCGATTCCGGTAAGTCTACTACCACCGGTCACTTGATTTACAAGTGTGGTGGTATTGACAAGAGAACCATCGAGAAGTTCGAGAAGGAAGCCGCTGAATTGGGTAAGGGTTCTTTCAAGTACGCCTGGGTTTTGGACAAATTGAAGGCTGAAAGAGAAAGAGGTATCACCATCGATATCGCTTTGTGGAAGTTCGAGACTCCAAAGTACCACGTGACTGTCATCGATGCCCCAGGTCACAGAGATTTCATCAAGAACATGATCACTGGTACTTCCCAAGCTGACTGTGCCATCTTGATCATTGCTGGTGGTGTCGGTGAATTCGAAGCTGGTATCTCCAAGGACGGTCAAACCAGAGAACACGCTTTGTTGGCTTACACCTTGGGTGTCAGATCTTTGATCGTTGCTGTCAACAAGATGGACTCTGTCAAGTGGGATGAGTCCAGATTCCAGGAAATCGTCAAGGAGACCTCCAACTTCATCAAGAAGGTCGGTTACAACCCAAAGAACGTTCCATTCGTCCCAATCTCTGGTTGGAACGGTGACAACATGATTGAGCCAACCACTAACGCTCCTTGGTACAAGGGTTGGGAAAAGGAGACCAAGGCTGGTACCGTCAAGGGTAAGACCTTGTTGGAAGCCATTGACTCCATTGAGCCACCTGCCAGACCAACCGACAAGCCATTGAGATTGCCATTGCAAGATGTCTACAAGATCGGTGGTATCGGAACTGTGCCAGTCGGTAGAGTCGAGACCGGTGTCATCAAGCCAGGTATGGTTGTCACCTTCGCCCCAGCCGGTGTCACCACCGAAGTCAAGTCCGTCGAAATGCACCACGAGCAATTGGAACAAGGTTTGCCAGGTGACAACGTTGGTTTCAACGTCAAGAACGTTTCCGTCAAGGAAATCAGAAGAGGTAACGTCTGCGGTGACTCCAAGAACGACCCACCAAAGGCCACTGAATCTTTCAACGCCACCGTTATCGTCTTGAACCACCCAGGTCAAATCTCTGCTGGTTACTCTCCAGTCTTGGACTGTCACACCGCTCACATCGCATGTAGATTCGACGAGTTGTTGGAGAAGAACGACAGAAGATCCGGTAAGAAGTTGGAAGACTCTCCAAAGTTCCTAAAGTCCGGTGACGCTGCTTTGGTCAAGTTCATCCCATCCAAGCCAATGTGTGTTGAAGCTTTCACTGACTACCCACCTTTGGGTAGATTCGCTGTCAGAGACATGAGACAAACCGTCGCTGTCGGTGTCATCAAGTCCGTCGTCAAGACCGACAAGGCTGGTAAGGTTACCAAGGCTGCTCAAAAGGCTGCTAAGAAATAAGCTGATTTTTAACCAATTTCAACTTTGTATTAATTTTATAGTCCTTGGCCTTATTTAGTGTGGTTATTAAGATTTCATTACTTTTAAGCAACACTTTTTTTTTTTTTACATTTACATGTAACCTGGCTCATCATGGTCGAGATCAACTGCCTATACCTGAGGAACTTGCCTCGTCGTCCACGTAGCAACGAGCATTTTGTTAGATCGTTCCTGAGGCATGTGAACGACACTAACCTCTACGTGAAGAACCCTTCTCTGCCGATTCCAGCGAACGAGCCCATCGGTAATGCAGGTTTACGGCTCCTAGATGATCAGTATGGCATAGCAGAGGTATCAAGATCCACCAAACTGGAAAACCAGTGCTTTATCACTTTCGTCGATTCACAGCACGCTGCCAAGTTCAAGGATAAATTCGAGTCCCATCTAGTGATCAATGGACGACAAGTGGATGTGCAGTACGCCGAAAAGAACTCCTTACTAGGATTGGCGCTCATCAGCCGTGGTCTGCTCGACACTGTGCTGAAAAGACGGCGTGCCAGGAGGCGTCTAATGGGCGATGAGTCGCTGGCAAGGAGACAGCGTCTGCGGAGGAAATTGAGAAGACTGAGGTCGAAGCTCAGGGCCAAGGGCATTGCCGAGGATGAGCTGCAGAAAATTGTGGATAACGCGAAGGAAGTGATTCCGGTTGAAGCAAGACCTAAGAAGGCTCCAACCAAGGAGGTAATCGTAAGCGGAAACCCGCCCAATAAAATTCTCCTGGTACAGAATTTACCCCCGGCCACAACATCGGAGTCCATGACCGCCCTATTCAAGTCCCCAGCGCTAGTCGAGATCCGTCTAGTCAACGTGCGACATCTTGCGTTTGTCGAGTACGAGTCCACTGACGATGCCACTGCTGTACGGAACTCGCTTGGGTCCCGCTACGACTGGGAGGGCCATCAGATAAATATCGAATTCGCTAAATAGTGTATATACAAGCATCTGTCGCAAGTTCCGCTCATTTGCCAAACACGACTGTTCTAAATGCCGAGAAGAAAGTCTCTTTCTGCTTTCCTTGCACTTCATCCAGAATCCTCTGGTAATAGTTAGGATTACCGGCCGGCTTGTACAGTTTATCCCCGACATCGTAGTAGTTTTTGTACTTGTTGCTCATCAAGGTGTTGAGTGCCTTAATCTGCTCCTTAATACTCTGTTCGCTCAACTTATCCTCCGGTATAGCAGCCTGCATTTTTTTCAACAAGTCCTTCTGTAAACCCAAAGGCGCAGAGGTTCTGTTGATAATATCCTTAATTTCTGCAATGGACGCTTTTTTGCCGGCATTCGAGCCATCACTAGCACTCGATCCAGCGATCCGCCTGAATCTTTCTATCTGTGAATCCTTGAACGACACGATGTGTCTTATCCTTTCTGCAGGGAACTTCTCCAGCACACCGACTAACTGCTTGGCAGCCTCTCTTGCCGGCTGGGATGACATATCTGACCTTTGATTGAGCTCAACTGAACGACCGTCGATCTTTATTCGCTTCCCAGCTCTCTTGTATTGGTGGTATTATCGATTGGATTTTGTTCGCTATTGGAGAGAGATAGTGAAAAATGCAGAGCCAAGCTAAATCTTATCAAGTAGCACATATTTCTATGGACATTAATAATGTGCCAATTGAGATAGATGACGAATCTAGAACCCTTTGTACCTACAGAGATGGAGGGATTGAGGAATTCATAGGGCTATATAAGGTCCCATAAAGTTGAAAGATGATGGGTTGGCACTAGGAAGAGGTCAGCAGATACTATAATAATGGCAGAAGGACTTAGTATTCCTCTCCCCCAGGGTGCGGGGTACGCAGTGGTTATTGGACTGGGGTTTTTATTTTCCTTTGGGATGATCCTGACAACGTTTATCCTTCGTCGGTATCAGAAAGAGATTATCACGTCGGAAGAGTTCTCTACGGCTGGCCGCTCGGTCAAAACTGGTCTAATATCCGCAGCTGTGGTTTCTTCGTGGACCTGGGCTGCAACTTTACTTCAATCATCCACACAGGCGTATAAAAACGGTATTTCTGGGCCGTTCTTTTATGCGGCAGGTGCTATGTGTCAAATCATCCTGTTTGCATTTATCGCCATCAAGGCCAAGCAGAAGGCTCCAGAGGCTCACACGTATTTGGAGATTGTCAAGGCAAGATACGGTTCGGCAGCCCATGGGGTTTACATCTTCTTTGCGTTCGCAACAAATGTTCTAGTGACCGCCATGCTGCTCACTGGTGGTTCAGCAACGATTAGCGATTTGACCGGAATGAACACAGTGGCCTGCATTTTCCTGTTGCCCGTGGGCGTCATGATTTACACCATGTTTGGTGGTATTAAAGCCACATTCCTAACGGACTATATCCACACCATCGCCATTATCGTCATCATCTTGTCGTTCGCCTTCACTGTTTATGCGACTGGCGACAAGCTGGGATCGCCCGGTAAAGTTTGGGAGCTGGTTACGCAGGCAGGCATTACTCATCCTGTTGAAGGAAATGCCCACGGTTCATATCTGACTATGAATTCCAAGTCTGGTGGAAAGTTTTTTGTCATTAACATTGTTGGCAACTTCGGGTCTGTTTGGCTAGATAACGGGTACTGGAACAAGGCCATTGCCTCCTCACCGGCTGCCGCTTTGCCCGGCTATGTTCTCGGAGGGTTAGCTTGGTTCGCTATTCCCTGGCTAACAGCGACTACAATGGGGCTTGCCTGCCTTGCCTTAGAGTCCACTCCATCATTTCCAACATATCCTAACAGACTAAGTTCTGATGCTGTGTCTGCTGGGCTCGCTCTACCAAGTGCAGCCACTGCCTTGATGGGCAAGGGCGGCGCAGTGGCAACTTTAATTCTGATTTTCATGGCAGTCACTTCTGCTATGTCAGCCGAACTGATCGCTGTCTCCTCTATTTTCACCTATGACATATACAAGGGCTATATCAATCCCCAAGCCAATGGCAAGAAGTTGATCTTCACGTCGCATGCGTCTGTTGTCGTCTTTTCCATCGCAATGTCGGGATTTGCAACTGGTTTGTACTATGCTGGGATTTCCATGGGCTACCTATACGAATTGATGGGGGTGATCATTTCTGCCGCTGTGCTGCCAACAGCTCTAACGCTACTCTCAAGAAAGCAAAACACTCATGCTGTGATATTGTCGCCAATTCTGGGGACGGGTGTGGCTATTATGTCATGGTTGGTTTGCACCAAGAAAAAATTCGGATCCATCACGGTTGACAATACTTTTGAGGACGACGCTATGCTGACTGGTAATGTCGTCGCATTGTTATCCCCTCTCGTCTTCATTCCAATTTTAACTTTGATCTTCAAGCCTCAGAATTTCAACTGGCAAAAACTGAAGACCATCAAGAGCGTGGACGAGGATGCTGAACTTGAGAACGTTCTTCAGCCAAAAGCTGAAGGCGTGCAGTATCAAGAGGAAGACGATTCTTCAATGGAGAGGGAAAAAATGAAACCTGTCAGATCGCAAATTTCAGAGATCGCTGGAGATCTTCTCGATGATCGCCGCCTTATGGAAATGGAGCAGGAGGAGATTAATTTGAAGAGAGCTTCTAAGATCGCTGGTTATCTGTGTCTCTTCCTTTGTATCTCGATGTTAGTTGTTTGGCCAATGCCAATGTATGGGTCAAAGTATGTGTTCTCCAAGAGGTTTTTCACTGGCTGGGTTGTAGTCGGTTTTATATGGATCTTCTTCACCGCTTTCATGGTCATCATATATCCGTTGTACGAGGGGAGGCAAGGAATCTTCACTTCTTTACGTGGTATATACTGGGATCTTACAGGACAGTCTAAGAAGCTGGCAGAGTGGCAGAATGAGCATCCAGAGCAGCTGCACGTTGTCAAGAGCCAAATGTCTGCTGAGCTCCGTAGACGCCAAGCGCTTGGAAGCATTGACGATAACCTCGAATGAATAATTCAATTGGGCATCACATGTAGCGTAAATTGGACTAGTCACAATAAGTAATAGAGCATATCTTTTAATTATTCTCAAGCATGGAAATAGAGGGTGCTAGAGATTCATGTTAATACATAATGTAAGCTGATATTTCAATGGTCGTTGATTATTTCGTGAAGTTTTCTGTATACAAGCGTTCGTGTATTTACATGCCAATGACTATCGCTGGAACTTCCAGAAAGCTAGCTGAGTCCGCGCTCGCGTTCGAGACGTACTTTCATCTTGGCGTACCAATCCGTTAGCGATTCTCCCGGCTTGTTAAGAGCAACAATGACAGCGGTCATGTTATCGAAACCAACGCCCGTGTTGCTATTTGCCTGTGCAATCCCATGGTCAAGTAATTTCGTCACAATAGCGTCTAAACTTACCCCCAGCGCCAGATGATATTTGATGAACTGAATCAGTTGCTTATTGCTGTAGATATCCCAGATACCGTCACATCCCAAGATTAAAAACTCATCCTTCGAGTGATCGATCTTGTGCATGAGGACGTCTGGTTCGACTGTGACCTGAGACTCCTGTGGAGGCGCACCACTGTCGTGATGAGATCTGGTATGCGAGTGTGCGTTCTGCTGGTAAGCGATACCTCTCTTGAACTGGAAATCTCCGAATGCCCTACTTAGCGCCAAGACGCCCCCAACTCTCCCGAGCGACACGGTTCCTCCACCATCATTTATACGCAAAAGCTCGCCAATATGCTGAGGCTTATGGTCAAAGGACATAGTTTTGATTCCTAGAGCTTTAGATGATAAAATGCAACGAGAGTCTCCACAATTGGCCACATACAATTCTTCATGGTTTATGATGATCGCTACCACCGCTGTTGATCCACAAGAATTGTTATCGAATTGCTTGTAAATTTCTTGATCTTGAATGAAAAACGAGTCCTTAATTACCTGAGTGATCAGCCCCTGAATAGTCCTAAAGCCATGTTTCGCGTGAGGCGGACTTAACCTTGCATCCTTATGTGAACCGCCGTCAACACATTCACCCTGCTGTCCGGTGTTTTCATCTACTAGAGCACCATATCGATGATTTTCAAATGAGTATGCAATCCAGTGTGCGATACCGTTTTTCTGGCTCTGGTGATGCTCCCCACTTAGGAACGACGAACACTCATCGCCTCCGTGTCCATCAAATAAACCAAATATGCTCAATGTCAGATTTTCTGTTTGGTTCGTAAAAGGATTGTAGAATTTCACCAGAATGCCTCTATCTTCATTCAGAACCAAATGTGCATCTTCTTGCGTTAGCCTATAACCTTGCATGGATCCCACACAATTGTAAAAAAAAGGAACATTTGAGTTATCCTTCCTGTGTTTTTGGGTCGTCGAGTTCCCCTGCGTAAGATGCTTGTAGTCATGATACTCTATCTCCTTTTCTGTCAGAGGATGAGAGAGTAATTGTCCCATGTTAACTGCCTGTCCTATGGGTCAATCTCCTAGCAGGAATCGCTACAAAGCGGTTGCAAATGTGGATCTAGCAAAAGCTTACCACAATGGGGAGGAATGGAACTATATGAGCTTGCTATCCTTCTGATCGAAGAGTACAAGGTTGATGGATCAACAACTTACCTTTGGTTTCAACCTGGGGAGGCGAACTGAACGAGCAAGTTACACTACACGTGATACGAGTAAGATCTGGAAGACTAGATCATAGATCTGTCGAATAGCTTTAATGGATAGTTCTATTTACGTAGGTTTATCTGCGGGTTCACTCGGAATTGTCAGAAGTGCTGAACAACTCGTGGACGAAGTTCTCGCCCCAAAAGGCGGACGTATACTTGGAGATGTATTTGTACAGTTTTTCCCAGTTAGCATCTTTCTTCTCCTCCGGCAAGGTTAGTGCCTCGTTGATGGCTTCTGAGAGGTCGTCCGTGTTCCACGGATTGACGATGATAGCTCCATTCAGGGACTGTGCGGCACCAGTGAATTCACTTAGGATCAAAGGTCCCTTCTTTTCTTCCTGACAGGCGATGTATTCGTAGGACACCAGGTTCATACCGTCTCTGGTGGAGGAGACTAGACAGGCGTCACTGGCGGCGTAAAGGGAGATCAACTCGTCGAATGGGATACTCTTATGCATGAAATGAATGGGTACGAACTCCACCGTACCGAACTGTCCGTTGATTCTGCCCACTAGCTCGTTAACTACCGATCTCAGGTACTGGTATTCTTCGACATCACCACGACTTGGCACGGCGACTTGCACTAGGACCACTTTACCGATCCATTCCGGGTGCTCGTTCAGAAACACTTCCAAGGCGTGCAGTTTTTGAGGAACTCCCTTGATGTAGTCCAGTCTATCAACACCAACGATAATCTTGCAGCCCTTAAAAGTCTCCTGCAGTTGCTTGATTCTCTCCTTGACTTGCGGTTTCTTCAAACCATCCCGGAAGTTGTCGACATCGATACCAATTGGGAACGCTCCAACGTTCACAAACCTGCCCTGGTACTCAACACCGTTGGGCAAGGTGTTCACGTTGAGTACTCTTTGAACCGCAGAAAGAAAATGCCTTGCATAGTCATAGGTGTGGAACCCCACTAAATTACAACTTAGCACACCCTTCAAAATCTCCTGTCTTACAGGCAATATCCTGTAAATTTCACTGGATGGGAAAGGAGTGTGTAAAAACCATCCTAGCTTTATGTTCTGCAGCTTGGTGTCTGCGATTCTCTCCCTAATCATTTCCGGTAACAGCATCAGATGGTAGTCATGAACCCAAACCACATCATTGTCATGAAGGTTCTTCATGATCTCCTCGGCAAACGTCAGGTTGGCCTCGTTGTAAGCCAACCATGCATTCTCATCGAAATTGATCTCACCAGGATGATAGTGAAACAATGGCCACAGAATCGAATTACTGAAACCATTATAATGCAACTCGGCAATCTCGTCGCTCAAAAAGATGGGTATAGCATTGAATTTCTCCAATAGATCTTTCCTAACCACGTCCTTTTCCTCATCAGGAATCTCCAACCCGGGCCAACCGTACCACTGAAAGGTCGAGGTTTTCTTTAAACCTTGCAAAGCCGTCACTAACCCTCCCGATGACATTTTATATTCATATTCACCTGTCTGCTGGTTCTTGTTGATAGTAACAGGCAATCTATTCGACACCACTATAATGTTACCGGGTGCTGGTTTGTCGCTGTTCGACTCGGTGTTAACTGTAGGTAACTCCTTCTTCTGCAATTGATAATCCATTCCGCAACGTATTTCACCTTGACACACTTCACCGATCTGATAGTAAATCTAGCCTGATGTTCCTTTATATACAGCGAGGATAGTAGCCCCTTCTCGCTGCCAGCAAATTCCTTACCCCTTTTGCACAACGCGCCTGGATGAATCCACAAGGGACTTACAACGTACTAACGCACGGAGGGCCATAAAGCAGAGGAAATGGAAGACCCACCACTTGGCATCAAATGCTCACAGATATGCTTGAGCATGATGTTCTCTGCTGTGTTGAAAACCGAGTCGATCTTCTGACTGAGTTTTTCGAGGCGCCATTGGTATCATCGTATTGGAGCTCCATTGTTCGGAATGGTGAACATTGCTAATTGATGTTGATTTGGTGAGGATTGATCAGCAGTAGTAAATCAGTGCCAATGCGTGCCAGCATGGGAGCTCTCCTTCTCTTATGAGGTTTTGATGCCCAAGCAGTTGTGGAAAATGGGAAGTCGGGTTTCATCATCTGTTGAAATCTCTGTCGAAGACGGACTTGTACTCTATACAGCTGCAGTGGTGATCCGCGTGTAGTGCTCGATTGCAAGGGTTTAGAGCTAACAATGGATTCTCCATGGCCTCAAACATGGTGATTTCGCGGAACAACTGTACCAGTCTGGTCGAGCACAAATAGCAACGAATGACTCAGGTCGAATCACATCTTTCGTTTGATCTCTTAGTGCAATGGTAAAACCGTGAAGCTTTACTTCTCGTGCAGGATCCATTTGTTCACGCACCGGTGCGTTTGTACATAGAGAATGTAATTAAGCCTCCTGTAAAACTTGTTCATTTATCATTACAGCTGTTGGTGGCTGAAGCTTGTGATCTGCACGGATATATTCCCGCCTAGAGCAATGAGGAAGGTGATAAATGGTGGCCGGTGCGCCGGACCAATCTCTAAAGTAAGTGAAGCATCAAATTCTTCGAGTACTATCAAGTCATTGTATGCCCAAACACTTCAGGCAAGGCTTGCTGCTGCTTGTCTTAGCTCATGAGTCCATTAGTTGAACTCGACTTGCAAGAATCATTCGCATTAAAGTGGGTCACCGCAACGTCCCTTTCATATCTTTCTCCAGCACAAAACCAGGGCCGAATGCGTTTGCATTGCACCTATACTTGTCTGATATCTCAGCTTGAGTCCTCAAGACTACTTTTGTAGTCCTCAGTTTTCAAAATTCTAGGTTCTACAAGTTGATATTATTAGCCGCTCAGTGTAGTATCTCTTCAGATTCTGTTCTCTTTGATGTCCACCGCCTTCGAGATCCGTCTCGTTCTGAATCAAGCGAATAGGACACTCTTGCTATTACTCTCTATTACTATCTTGGGGTACCCATAAACTTAGTTTAGATTGAGTTATGGGACTCTGACTGTTTAGAGTATGGATCAAACCCTTCACCCTCTTTGCTTGCCGCCGAGCGATACTAGACAAATACCTGAACATCTCGTCCAGCACTCTACTCAGCGCTATTCAAGCATTTACCTACGAATATACTTGATGACCTGCAACATTTGGCCATATATAGAGACCACTGAAACCATTCGATCGTCAGTGGAGTCAGCTGGATCACAGAGTACAGTTTGTTCAATTTATAAGCAGGACATCTTTAATTAATTACAACGATCTGCTCAAGGCTGAAGGATCAAAGGCAGTTATATCTGGCGGTAGCGATTTATCCATACAAACCGTGGGTTGAGGGCGGAGTTGAAAAGAATTATATTCTATGAGATGTGTCCTTTTGGTTTGGACGGTCATTCAATTAGAACGAAGGGACGTTCGAGAACCTGGATTGTAGATTCTTTGAGGAAAATATCGTTCAACAAGGACTAATTAAGTCAACCACGGAGACCCAGTTATTTCTTACATCTGCTGGTTATGGTACTGCGCTAAATGTATTCTCATGCGCCTTGACTGAAGAAACAGATCGCAGAAACTATGTTAATTAAGGCCTAATTGGAGCTGTTTGTCATCCTCACCACTATCTTTAAAGGATCTAGGACACTGGATGGCGTTATTCCCATTAAGGACCGCAAAAATCAGTGCTTTACTAATAGGGTGAAGCTATCCTGGAATTGACAAGCTCTTGGAGTTAAATGCCATTAAGACGGTGATGCATTAGGTGGTCGACTCAGACGGTTGCTTAAACGTTCAGCCTGTGGGTCCTCGGCATCTTTTATCTCGTGGAAGGTATACTACTCACTAAAATCAATTCGGCGTCTGTTGACACAAGTCAAGTTGGACGTCTTTAATTCACCTACCTAGTACAAAGGTAAGCCGTTTTGACGTTATTCGATGAGGTACTCGACCATGTCGAGTTTGCCTGCTCAATTCATGAGCAATTCAGGAAGGTGTGATCCTTAAAAGTTAAGCTGATAAATGCAAATAAATGCTGGGGGCACAACTTGTAGTAATGAAAGTTCCCGCATTATCGCATCAGTTCATCGCGATTGGATATCGAATTTTTCAATCAGTTAAGAAAGTGTTCAAAATCTGACAACACAAGGACTCGGTTATTTTACCTAGAAGCTGCCTATAGCACCTCTCTGTAAGCGGCCAGAGCATCTTCCCGGCTTTTTTTGTAGTCTACAATTGCCGATTGATAACCCTTCCTCGCCAGACGAAAGGTATGTACATCCTTGCAGTCTTTCAGTTCAGGAATCCATTTTCTGATGTAATCACCATGTGGGTCGTATTTCTTACTCTGTAATTCCATGTTGAAAATCCGGAAATAAGGTTGTGCGTCGATTCCTGTGCTGGAACAGAATCCCCAGCCGCCTACGTTTGAAGTCAGATCAAAGTCTATCAGATGCTTTCGAAACCACCTTTCGCCCCATCTATAATCCAAAAGCAGATTCTTGCACATAAACGAGGCAGTAATCAATCTGGCTCGATTGTTGATGTATCCTGTACACAACAATTTCCTCATAATGGCATCGACAATGGGGACTCCTGTTTTACCCTCGCACCAACTTATGAAAGCCTGTTCATCATTTCTCCATTTCACATCATTGAGTTCAAAATGATAGGGTATATCCATTGAAAGAAAAGGCCAGTTGCTAAAAGCATGTTTATAAAAGTCTCTCCAGGCCACTTCACGGGTGAATTCCTGGATGGGCGAGTTTTTCTTGACGTCTTTGGCTGCTACTGCACCATTGCTCTTTTTAACACTTTCCTTGACTATGGCACGCGTACTTATGAGCCCGGAAGTGATGTAACAACTCAAGTGAGATGAGCCTTCATCCGGCAAAAGGTCTTTTTCCCCGTAATCGTGAACCTTGTTCTTTAAGAACCGGGACAATTGTTCAAACGCAGCGTCTTCAGATGCTTCAGGAATTTCCGGACCACCTTCGGGAATGCAGTCGAGAAACTCAGAGGGCAGCTCATATTCGAAGGTCTTGAACTTGAAATCTACTTTGCCCTTATTGACTGGCTCTTCAGGCACTTCGGAGACAAAGTTGGGAGTTTTCAAATCTTCCTGGACTTTTTGTATCCACTTCTTGTACCAGGGTGTGAAAACAGTATATTGGGTCTCCTTGCCAGTCATTAAAGCACCCGGGTCCACAACACATACATCATGATAAACTTGAAATCGGAAAGATGAGTCGCACTTGTCAAAAACCTTAATATCGCGGTATAGTTCATCGGATTCGTACTGCAGGTTCGCAGTTAGCAGAGTAGGACCGGAGTCCTTGGCCAGTCTAGAGCACTCATCCTTCAGCCAACTAGAAAATTTGATCGAATTTGAAAGCTCTGGAGTCTGAGGCTCAAAATGGAGCACATGCAACGGGATTGACAATTTCGAGAGCCTCTCGCCCAGTTGTTTCAGAGCACTGAACATGAACTTCAATTTCCAACCGCTATCGAGATGAGCCCTCCAATCGTGCTCATTAATGGTGAAAATTGTCAAAAATTGAACTGGCCCCTTTTCCTTCAATTTCTTAAACTGTTTAAGCGCCTCTGACAAGCCTCTATTGTCCTGGATTCTTAGGTCACCTCTAAACCAGTGAATCACTGTCTTGACATTATCCGTCTTCTCCTGCCCCGAATTGAGTTTCTTCAAGAGATCGATAGGTTTTTCTCTGCGTTGGTTATTGAACCCATTCGCCTGTTGACAGCTAATGGGGTGTTTGTAATAAGTAGTATTCAAGTGCATATACTGGTCATAGTCTCCGTGAACTTTTGGTCTTTTATTACTCTTTACAAGGGGGCTCCCAATTGATCCTCTTTTCATGCTTTTGAACCCTACCGTTCTCTATTCGAAAAGCTCTCATGCAACATTGGGAAAAGGCCGTACTGGTCCCTGTAGCCTTTATACCTTTCAGTTGTTAGAGCAACAACGATTCCTTGCCGAGAAGTCATAGTTTGTACGTCATCGCGCCCGCAACAACGGTTGCTGCATAGAATGAACAATCCAAAAGATGGATACTACGTAAAGATGAGTATGATGTTGTTCCACGAGACTTCTGGTTTCTTCAACTACAGTGCGATCAGGCAGTATAGCATCAGACTGTAACTCGTCTAACAAGAGACGAGAAGATGTGATTATGACAAGAAACTAAATCATACGAGCAGGGAGTTTTCTCCGACTAAAACCAGCACTGGAATAGCCTGGGGGACTAAAGTGCTTCGTTCCTGCTTCAAACTAGATGTTCACAGTCGTAAAGAGGATAAGACCGCTGGTATTAAGCCATACGATGAGCTGAGCTCATCGAGCTGACTCTCGAGATAGAGAGCGTCACTCACCACGACCAATCCCAATATTGCCAAAAGATGGTAGAGATCTCACCAGGGAGGTCCATGGTGTGTTTTTGAGTACTGTACCCATAACCGATGGTTAGAGTTATTTGAAGGACTTACTGCTACAACAATTGACTACTGAAAGTGGTTGAAAACCTTTACCTGTATGCTCTGATGAAATCTTGAGCTGTAATGAATGAAGATCACAGGAAAAACGATCCTATAGTGTCCATATTCCACTGTACGGATCACAATGACGATGAAAAGGTGGATAGAGAGGCATTGAGATCCTGGATAGATGGGCAATTGCAAAATGACGAGGATATAAAGAAGTGCGAATCGGTGCTCAAAACTTACACAGAACTGTTGAAAACGGAGTTCTACATGGACAAATCGTGGGACATTCAAGCTTTGACTAAGAGTGTCTTGGTTAAATTTGAGCTTATTAATGACGACACTGTTTCGGATCAAAATAGTGATAATGACACGTTCTATACGGATATTGCCTTGAAATGCATCAAGGACTGTGACAGGTTATCAAAGCGTTTGAAAAACTACCAGGAAGACTTGAACTCAATAAGAAGCTATATTGCATCCGAGCAGTCCCGTATTCTGGATGACTCTCTTACCTGCCTGCTTGAAATATGGTTCACTTCCAACAAGGAAGTATCTCTGTTGAAAAACAAAATAGCTGGCATTTTTATCCGGTCCAAGGTTTTACTCATTGATCAAGAGCTCGAGAGTCTGAAGTTTCAACTGTCAGATACCACTATTATAAGCTCATACAGATCTTTTATGAAGATCCTCATCGAGCAATTGAGAGATTCCGAGGTCAGTCGTGATCAAGCAACGTTTGACGAGTGCCTGAAGGTCTTTCTTGATATCGAGGCAATGTATAACTCATTGAACATCAACTGGCTTTTGAAGGATAACAAATCGCTCCAGGATTCGCTATCATTGAGCCCGCAGGAAGTACGACGTCTTGACGATCACGAACTAGACTTGCTTTCGCCGCACTCTGTGGATTCATTGAACGAGCCTTCAAGAAGCCCATCGGTATCTTGTTCCACAGATATCCAATTGATGATGGAGAGAACAAATCTGTCGAAGGAACTGCCTTCGCTGCTGACAGCGTTCAACAACGCCAAGAGAATGGAACAAGAGATCGAAAATGTTCGTACGCAGCCAGCAAACAATCAATATTCAACTACTATACCGCATTACCAACAGCATTTCCTTCCTTCAAATAATCTGTTCAGATCGAAACTTATGATGATGAACCAACAGCAAAACAGTTTGAATCATTTTATTCAACCGACCTCCAGTCTCAGGCCGTTAAGCAGTAGCGATATGCTAAAGAGCTCGCACAGCTCCGGCAGCAGCCTGGACAAAAAGTAGTGTATGAATTCTCTTTATTAAGGTACATCTATAGTCGATAGGATACTTATAACATGACATACCTAAGATTTTGGTCTTGGAAAGATGACGAGGTAAGACTCGTGGAGAACTAATCTCTGCCTTTCTTCTTGTCACCCTCTTCCTCTTCCTCTTCCTCTTCTTCATCGTCTTCGTCCCTTGATCTATCATAGAACTCGTCTAGAATCTTTGGAGAGATTCTGTTCAACATTTCCTTTGGATAAATTCTTAACAAACTCCAGGCTTGATCCAGACTCTCAAAGACGGTTCTGTTCTCATAAGCACTTTGTGAGATAAAGGTTTTTTCGAACTTTTCCATAAACTCCAGCGAAAGCTTATCCTCAATCGACAGTGCTTCCTCACCAACAACTGCCTTCATAGCAGCTGCATCTCTACCAATGGCGTACTTGGCGTACAATTGGTTCGAAACATCACCATGGTCTTTTCTTGTCATACCTTCACCAATAGCAGACTTCATCAGTCTACTCAACGATGGCAGGACGTTGATTGGAGGGTAGATACCCTTGTTATTCAACTGGCGGTCAACAAAGATTTGACCTTCTGTAATATAACCGGTCAAATCAGGAATTGGATGGGTGATGTCATCGTTTGGCATAGTCAAAATAGGAATCTGCGTAATAGAACCATTACGGCCTTCAACTCTACCTGCTCTTTCGTAGATTGTGGATAAATCTGTGTACATGTAACCTGGATAACCTCTTCGACCTGGAACTTCTTCTCTTGCTGCAGAGACTTCTCTCAAGGCATCGGCATAAGAAGACATATCGGTCAAGATAGTCAACACATGACGTTCAGTTTGGTAAGCCAAGTATTCTGCTGTCGTCAATGCCAGTCTTGGCGTGATGATTCTTTCAATCGTTGGGTCATTGGCCAAGTTTAAGAACAAGGAAGTCCTCTCTAGCGAACCGTTTTCTTCGAAATCCTGTTTGAAGAATCTGGCGGTCTCTAAGTTGACACCCATAGCGGCAAACACGATGGAGAAATTTTCTTCGTGACCATCATGAACATCCTTCGTTGGTCTGACCAAACCTGCCTGCCTACAGATCTGGGCAGCGATTTCATTATGCGGTAAGCCTGATGCAGAAAAGATAGGGATCTTCTGACCACGAGCAATGGAGTTCATAGTGTCAATGGCCGAAATACCGGTAGAGATCATTTCTTCAGGGTAAATACGGGCATATGGATTGATAGGAGAACCGTTGATATCCAAGTAATCTTCTGCAAAAACTCGTGGGCCATTGTCAATAGGTCTACCAGAACCATCGAAGATTCTTCCCAAAGTGTCCTCAGAGACTGGAATCTTCAAATTCTGTCCAGTAAACTCAACCGTTGTTTTCTTAACATCAATACCAGATGTACCTTCGAAAACTTGCACGATGGCTCTATCTCCTCTGACTTCTAAAACTTGACCTTGTCTCACAGAACCGTCAGGTAGTGTAAGATTGACAATCTCGTTAAACCTTGGGTATTTGACATTTTCCAAGATAACCAAAGGACCATTAACACCACGAACAGTGTTGTAATTTAATCTTGGCTTAATCTTGTAACCCTGGCTGGCTGCCTTCTTATTCAATTCGAACAACTCCTTGTCGGACAACACCATTGTAGAGATAGATATAGACCGGTAGTGGATCGACGAGCTTCACAAGCAGCACAATTACTACTATGTGATCTTGAACTCGAACACCTCTGCTTTATCATTGTTAGGGGGTCTGCAAATTGGCTGCAAAAATGCTGTGAAAAAATCCTTTGGCTGGGTAACAACGTTGCAACTCTCACTGTGACGATGCGATGAGCCAAAAAGCAGCATTGATTGTGGGCTCAGATGTGCCCTCTAAGTGCTTTATGGTCGTTTGGCTATCCTACGAGGGACCACAGATCGCTGTTGTTGACTCTTGTACCGTTGAGCGTTTGGCGCGAGGCAGGAGATGTCGCATAGACAGAAAGCTGTAAAGCGTCGGAAACCACTGACAGCACTCGCGAAAAAGTCCAATGGTGACCCACGGGCCTGGTTGTTATCTGTGTTTCAGTGGCCATGTTGTAGAACAGGATATCGAGATCGTGCTGGTCTAGCACCCAGGCTAGATCAATTGGATTTCTAGAGGCGAGGTTCAGGTGACGTGCAAGCTGTATGGCGTTTACTACCAGTTTAGTCAGATACTCTGCAACGTTCGCGTCGTTACTGCCTTGGATTTGACCCTTCTCGCACTCGGTCAACTCGGGAACATCCTCTATTTTGCAGGGCAGGGTGTAGAACAAAATTTCTGCCATTATTGCCATGTACTGGGACATCTTCTGGATGGAGCCCCATGCTACCGAAGGTGGTAGCTTGTAGAAGTTCTTTAGCGATACCACGGGAAGAAATGCCACAGAGAACGGAAACTCGTAAGAATCACGCTTTCTAACCACAAACCACTTCCTTAGTGACATTAATTTGGACTGTTGACTTTGTGAGATTAGTCTGGCGATCTGATCCATTTGATGCGTCCAATCAGTTGAAACCATGGCTTTGATCTTTGCAAAAGCCTGTTCATCATCCAGTGTAAGCCGCGACCGACTTGCGAGTTCCCTCTGCAACTCCTTCACTTTATCCTTCTTTTCCTTAATGCGACCCGCCAGTTGTGCGGTTCTGTATTTTATTCGGCTATTCTTTCTCTTCGAGCTTAACAGGCTCAATTTCAGTAATCTTTGACCCAGTATTTCTCCCTCAATGTTAGCAGGTTCATTTCCTGACGTTTTGTCAGTTCGATGGTTTTCAATGGCATCAACTTGAGCCAAACCGTATTCCAGAATGGCTTCTACCTGGTCTTTAAGCTTGGTATTGGATTCTCTCAACATAAGCAATTCAACCTTCAACTTTGCCAGTAAGTTGGGACTTGCATTGATACAGTGCCCGCAGTACATGGGTCTGCCAATGTTGCGGCAAACCGGGCATCTCATCACGACATCCCCAGCTAGATGGATAGCAGATAGTAGCTTGTAATGTTGTTCTTCGCTTTCTGCCTTTGAAAGATAGTGGTCTCTGGTAGTCGCCCTTGAAAAATCTTAGTACAGTAAACTCTTATCAAGAAACTTCACGAAAAAGTGGTTAAGATTCAGGACATGGGAGATCACAGGCCTATTAGATTGGCTGTAGTTGGAGCCGAATTAACTGGCAAGACAGCTTTTACCTCGAGACTCACCGTTAACATTGTTCATGAGGTACATTATCCAACAAGACAACAGACAAACTGGCTCTTTGATTTCATTCCCAAATCTGGTCTAGCCAGGACAATCCTAGATAATCAGTTGCATGAGAGAATCCTGACACGAACTCAAGGAAGCCAGCAACCTGATCCTGTTTTCTCGTCCCCTTCACTATCACCTCATATACTTCTTTCGCCGTTGGTGTACCAGGCGTTCCTAGATGAATACCAGAACGTCAAAAAGCAGTTCGCAAGTCGATCTACAAATCACATAAAACATGTTGAGCTGAAGGACAGAGATAATCCGTTCTACGGCTATCTAGAAACAGGTCCAGAAGCCGCAAGCACAGCGCCAATTAACACAGCAACAAACTCCAACACCAACATTCTGAGGTCCATCAGATCGGGATCTTCCATCTTGGATGACTCTAGTGAAGTTTCGATGGGTCTGCCCAGCAATTATATACCACCTGAATATACGCCCATACCAGTTGACATCATCGATACACCAGGGTTCAATCCAGAGATGGTTGTGCCTTTTCTAGAAGTATCTTTATTCACTAAATTGGACAAGAGAGTTCTGCGAGGGCTTGCTAACGAACCAAGGGTGCCTGTATCTACTACGTCGATGCTGGTCGCTTCTGGCGCATCGGAACTCAATGGAAAAGTAGATGGTTACATTTTTGTCTACAGTGCCATTCCAGAGCTTAACAATGAGATCAGTCCACCGGAATACGACTCAATATCGCAGACCGATAGCGATACGGGGTTGACGTCTACCTTGAGCGGTGATTTCTGGTCAGCTAACAGTAGAAGAACTGATGGGGGATTCTCGATGCTTCAAGTCATTAGAAATTGTATCCTCGAAGCTTGGGAAGAATACAGGGATTACGAAAAAAGATGGCAAGAAGGCAAGGAAGGTGATGTGTACTCACTGGTCCATAGTTTAAAAGCTGTATGGAAAACAGAACAACAAAGGCGCGCAAACCTTGCCAAACTACGACGCCCTAACAAAAACCTGAAGACACTGAATTTAGATCCCTCATCGCCAGATTCTCCACCCCCTTGCCTAGTGCTCTGTACCCATGTGCATGACCCTATGGCGAGTCCTGCGTTAGTGGAGCTTGGAGAGAATCTTGCAACTCAATGGCGGTGTGGTTTTGTTGCTGCTGACAATATGGATGGGTACAACGTTGACGTTGCAATGAGCCTCATCGTAAGAGAAATTGTAGAGAAAAACAAGCTATTGTCGAAGAAAGGATCCAAGAGCTTTTCTGGTGCCGGCATTGCACTGAAGAAGCTGGTAAAATAGTTGGAGTGATAGAATTTTATAGAGGGTAAGCGCATTCTTTCATTTATACATCAAGTGCTTTCTTGTTTGCTTCAACCCGGTAAAAGGCAATGGAGCCATCCTCGTATCCTACCACGCACCACGAACTTTCATAGAATTTCCTGATTCTGCGTCTCTGACCCAGGTGGTTAGCCGCTTTAAAGTCCAATTCGGGCAGATCCTGATCTGAGGAGAATGAAATGCCTGCCAAGGACGAAATTTTGCAAGCTCTTGAATCTTTCTTGGCTTTATCTTGACCCTCGAAAGTGCCTTGACATGAAGCAGTTACGGGAACGGACGATTTTGATTTTGCAAATTTAGCCAGTACTTCGCCATCCTTAATGACCAAGGTAAAGCCTGACCATGAGCTTATCAACATATAACCATTTACAGGTATGATATGGCTTATTTTTGATACAGGCATATGCATTGTTACCGTAGGGCTCACTTTCATATCAGAAGGTGCCTTTATTAATTTGGACTCATCGTTGATATAGTTGTGCCGAAGATCCAGGTCGCTGCTTTGACATCCATGGTGCACCCCAATCTCATCGGTTGTTGAGGTACTCAAAATGTTCTCATTAGAGTTGTCCAAAGAAAGATCAAGGACTGGGTCCGGATAGTGTGCTGAGGAAATATAAACCAACTCTATAGCATCAGAAACAGACGGTTGGTTTTCTCCAACATTCCCGACTCTATCGTGCAGCCTAAAACCTATGACATATCCGCTCTCGAAACCACAATAGATGTCACCATCGTACTGTAAGAACCTCATTACAATTCCTAGCTTATTAGCCTTCGTTGCCGGCAGCTCATGAGGAATCTTCTCAACAATGGAACCAAAATTGACCCCTTTGTAAATCCTTTTTAATGAATGAATATCGGACAAACTGAAAGTGTATATGTCTATGGCCTCAGAGTCCTGCGTGTTCGTGCAAACCAGACGGTAGAAGCTCTCACCTATTTCCTGCAGTAAAAAGTTAGCAAAGTTCAGGGTATTCACAGGTATTTTGTAGATCTCTTTCAGCTCTGGTACGCAACTTTGACTCGAGATCTGGTCATAACCGCTAGGGCTCTCTAAGCAGTTGTTAGATAACTCAAGAAATCGCAGCGTATGGTCCTTGAATAAGACTGCAATTAATCTCTCTCGAAGATTTTGAATGGCTACTACCTGAGACGCTGGCCCATTGTGATAGGTAATAATTGGTCGTCTAGTTAGTGTATTCCAGAATACTAGTACTCCAGACGCATCTCCAGATATTAGTATGGGCGTTGGACATTCAGTTGGCCACTCAACAAACAATAGAAAGGTGACGTCTGACTTATGATACCTTAATGAGCAGTCGGGGAGCTTGATGTCATCAATAGGTTGCTTTCTCATATGAGCACTCGCTGTAAAAGTGTGCTAGTTCTGTGAAGATGACGAACAAGAAGCGCTCCGCTAAGATCATGATTTTCACTTAAGTGATCATTTACTGTATGTATAGGAAGGAAAAGCAAGTGTTCTAAGAATCCTAGATTTCAACAATACTTTAAACAATTGATCGTAATCATTATCTTTTATTTGGTGTATTCCTTATAAGTCGGATCTATGAAACTGTATAATGCGAAAACTAGCGCAAAAGGCACTAGTTCTTTCGACATGCAGAAGTTGAGCTCATCCTTGGGGAGGGTGAAGATGCATTTCTGGTACTTTGGCGTAGGACAGGCGAAGAGTCTGCTGAAGAATTAGTAGACTTACCACTGTTTGTACGCCTGGATGACGATCTCTTGACGCCAGGCAATGCCGCAGGTGCAGACGTTGGGAACTGAGTTGCAGCTCCATAGAAACTGCTTCTTTTAGGGCCGGAACTGGGGAGGGAATTAGCGTTCGGGGAAGTGACAGCCCTATTGCTTCTGACTTTGCCTACCTTCAAAGGTAACATGGGGGATGAAGGTCTATTCTCCGGCGCTGATGAGTCAATTTCGTGTTTAAGCTGATGCATGTTGGGGGGTAGCTTGAGATTCATTTTTTCGGCATAACCAAAAAGTGTTTGAACGCTCTCCCTATAAAGGTTCACCCACGCTTCCAGATCTAGCTGGTTGATCACCTTCTGGCACTCGGCTTCCAAAAGATCCACGCGATCCTTCTCCAACAGCTGTATATTTTTAGACTTCAAATCAAAATCTTCTAGTTTCGTGACTAGAGTCCTTGCATCTACATCATGGCGTTCGATTTCGCAGATCTGCTTCTGTTTCAGTGCCTCCACTTGTTCTCTAAGAGCTCTCATCTCGGAGTTGTAGTGCTCCTTATAATAATTTTGCGCATCCACCAAAGCATCATATTGTGCTCGAAACATCTCTACCTGCTCTTTAAGTGAAACCTCCCTCTCTGATGTGATGTGGATTCGCTTTTCGAGGTCGGATTTTTCCAAAAACACTCGATCATACTCATCCTTCAGTTTTGCATACTCTTCCTCCTTATCTTTCAGCTTCCTGGATTTCCTGTTCAACATCGATGTGATGTTCTCATTTTCATGCTTGAGCGATGCTGCATTCTCGAGCAGTTTAGACTCTTTTTGCTGCGCACTTTCTAACTTATCCAGTAAACTGTGTGACTGTACTGTGAGTTGTAGATTAGTGTTAGTTAGGGTATCTATCTGCTCGTGTAGACTCTCAATGACTTTTGTGGACGACAAAGAGCCGTTCGCCAGTTCTTCTTTTCTCCTTGTTGGAGAACTATCCATGTTGGCCATAAAGAGGGTATGATTGGGGGCCAATTTGGCTGGGGAAACCCCAGAATTGCCAGTTCTATGTGCCCTCGATGGCGACTGTAGACCAGATCGGGCCGGGGACCTTGCATGAACAGTCGGAGAACCATTAGAAATACCATAATCTCCTGTCATTTTCCAAACGTCCTAGTAAAAGCCACTAAACTCGGCACTATAGACTGGTTTTTGTACCCGGTCCTCCAAGTCTTACGGTAAATCACAAGTTTTGCAACTTTTGACACTATTAAGGCTTTGTTTTCATTTAGATCCGATACTTCACCATCACGTGAAGCGTTGAACAAGGCGTATTACCGCCAATGAGAGTCCTTCGGGCACTCTGATGGGCCTAGTCGATGTTCAAACGAGCTCTACTGGTTTGTTTTTATCGATAAAGCTTTTCGGAGCAACTCGGTAGGGCGATGTGGTCCTCCTCGGAGGATGGCTTCAAAAGCGGGCTAGAGGATTGCCTACCGACTACTCAATAGACGGACAGGATACGACGTGGTTTGCCCCAGCAGTTTACTTGGTTCACTTTACTTACAAGCGCCAACGCCTCGGTGTTTATGAAATACGGACAAATGAAGTGCGACATGGCATTGGCAGGTACCATGCGGAAAACTGATAGCTAATGCGAAATCAGCAGTGTTCTACAAGCGAACAAGAGGTTAGAAAGACGTATTCCGTTCATTACGAGCAGCCCCCTTGGTTTAGTAAGTTTCCGTCCTCAGATGCCTTTACGAGAACGGGAGGAATCGCACGCTGGGTGCTGATGACTGGGAATCGATTGAAAAGTCGAGAAGATTCTAGCCAGCTTGATTAGCCAAAGGTTCTTTCAAAGAGGGACGTGATATTTGGTTGATTAGTAAAGATCATCTCATCAAGTGACTAAAAGCGAAGAGTAAAAATTTGACATACTAAGTTCACTTGACAACCACTATAACAGGGAGAATAGTCTGCATAGGAAGTGTTCTTTCAAAGATTCCTATCATCACTACCTAAGCAGCGGATACACTGAATTTTGGCCCAAAGATGTCTGCTCCTGCTTCAGTATTGGCTCGCGAACGGAACAGTAAGAAGGGCCCCAACCTGAACATAGTGCTAACCTGCCCCGAATGCAAAGTGTATCCGCCAAAAGTGGCAGAAAGGTTCAGTGAGGGCGACATAGTCTGTGCATTATGTGGGCTGGTCCTCTCAGACAAGTTGGTGGATACTCGTTCCGAATGGCGTACGTTCTCTAATGACGACCAAAACGGTGACGATCCTAGTCGTGTTGGTGAAGCTTCAAATCCTTTATTGGACGGGAACAGTCTATCGACTAGAATAGGACAGGGTGAAAGTGGTGATTTGCGTGCCACTAGAGATCTGAACAGAGCACAGGGGAAGAACGTCATGGACAAGAAGGATAATGAGTTGCAGGCCGTGTTTGCAAAAATTACTATGCTTTGTGACGCAGCTGAGCTCCCAAAGATTGTTAAGGATTGTGCTAAGGAAGCTTACAAACTCTGTCATGACGAGAAGACCCTTAAGGGTAAATCTGCTGAGAGTATTATGGCAGCTGCCATCCACTTCGGCTGCCGGCGAGCTGAGGTGGCAAGAACTTTCAAGGAGATCCAGTCCATCATTCATGTTAAGACAAAGGAGTTTTTCAAAACTCTGGGCATCATGAAGGCAATTTTACGAGAAAAGAGTGCTGATGGGTTCATCAAAATTGATACTGATAACATGAGTGGCGCGCAGAACTTAACATACATTCCGAGATTTTGTTCTCATTTGGGTCTTCCCATGCAGGTCACTACTGCAGCTGAGTACACGGCCAAAAAGTGTAAGGAGATTGAAGAAATTGCAGGTAAGTCTCCGATCACCATTGCTGTGGTGTCGATTTACTTGAACATATTGCTTTTCAAACTTCCGGTAACGGCAGCCAAAGTGGGTAAAATTTTGCAAGTTACGGAAGGTACTATCAAATCCGGCTACAAAATCCTCTACGAACATAGAGAAAAGATTGTTGATCCTCAACTTATAGCTACCGGAGCAGTATCGCTTGATAACTTACCGAAGGTCGACAAGGATAGATCCAAGGCCGACAAAAAGAGGAAATAATTCGCTGCATTTGCATACACTGCTCTATAGTTAATTCATTGTTTTTATGTTTATGATACACTATTATTGATTATTATTCAAAGATGCTTGTATTCATGGTTGCTGCGTAGATTACATACCCATACCAAACTGCTTGGCCATCTGCTGCATTTGAGGGTCTTGCATCATCTTCATCATTTCGTTCATGTCAGGCATTCCACCACCCATACCTGGAAATCCACCACCTCCCCCAAGCATGCTTTGCATATTTTTCATCAAGCCTGGATTCTGTTTCAGCCGCTGCTGAGCTTGCTGCATCATTTGAGGTGTCATTTTGGGCATACCTGGGATGTTTGGCATTCCTGGCATTCCTGGCATGCCTGGCATGCCACCGCCTTGTTGCGCCGCTTTTGTCGATTGTGCCATTTTTGCCATCATTTGCTGCTGCATCAATATCATTTCAACCTCAAAAACTGACGTTCCTGAACCTCTTGCAACACGAACCATTCTGCTGGGTTGATCAATGAATATTCTTCCATCGGACTCTAATTCCTCTCTGGTCATAGAATCCAGGACGTACACCATTTTTTTCATCTTCTTGGAGGTCTCCTCTTCTCCCACTTGGCTCATCATGTTCCCCATTCCGGGAATCATTTGCGCTATATTCGACAACGGGCCCATTTTCATAATTGTTTGCATTTGCTTCTTGAAGTCCAGTAGAGTAAATTTCCCTTGTTGGATGTTCTCCATGGTTGCCTTGGTGTCCTCCTTGTTAGAAACGGTCTGGAATTGTTCCAACAAGCTCTCAATGTCTCCTATGCCTAATAGTTTAGAGATGAACGATTTTGGTGAAAACTTCTCCAAGTCATGAATGTGCTCACCAGTACCGATGAAGATAATAGGTGTATTGGTGGCAGCCACTGCTGAAATGGCACCACCACCTTTTGCGTGCCCGTCCATCTTGGTCAACAAAATGGCTCCAAAATCTGCAGATTCCTTAAAGGCCCTCGATTGCTGTTCAGCCGCCTGACCGATCGACGCATCTAACACCATGATCGTCTGGTTAGGTTTAACCACGGAAGAAATTTCCACCATTTCTTGAAACAAAGCCTCCTCCTGGTGATGTCTACCCGAGGTATCGACGATAATGATTTCAAACTTTTCCTTCCTGAACTTTGCAACACCTTCTGCCGCCACTTTTACCGGGTTGGTTTCAGTATACGAACCATAAAAAGGTATGTGAGCTTTGATAGCATTTTGCTTCAACTGGTCGAATGCACCTGCACGGAAAGTATCGGCACAGACGAGCCCCACCTTAAATCCTCTTCTGGAGTAATAAACCGCCAATTTAGTACACGATGTTGTCTTACCGGAACCCTGCAGACCAACAAACATGATCACATTAGACTTCTTCTTCTTAGGTTGGAAGGTTTCTCCAGTCTGGCAATCCACCAGATCACACAGTTCATCAAAAACCGCCTTTTGGATGAGTTTTTTCACCTGTCCGTTCGATGTCGATCTGCCATTGGATTTCGAGTCAAGTAATTTAGCTTTCAGGTTATTTCTTAACTTGGAAACAAGTTTAATATTCACATCCGACTCCAGTAAAGCAGTCACAATAGCCTTCAACATCGAGTCCACAGTAGTAGCATAGTCATCCTGCGTATTGGAAAGGGCCCCATTTACCGCAGAGTTTATCCGCTTTCCTAAGTCCGCTAATACCATTATCGAAGCGAAATGAGGCTTGATGAAGATCTAACCAATGGGGATCTATCAAATCGTATAGTGTTGGTTGATTGTTCATTGCGTTCTAAAGTTTGTAGACTTTTAACCACTATAGGATGCCGTCATAAGCAACGAACTACACTTTATGATCAACAACTAAGAAGCGATAGTCCCAAACCTTCCAGGTATCTGTCTTCATTGCTGGTATTTGAAGGCAGTTATGCTGCAGTATATAACAGTATTTGATCCAACCCGAAGTAACAACGAAGATGATTTGTACAAGCAGTTGCTACTGTATCACTCGTTCCAGGATCTGGAAGTTTCGCTAAATGATAAGCTGGGAAGAATTGGCATGATCCAGGGTATTTGGTCCCTCACAGAATCGTTGAGTGATGTGGAAAAGAGCAAAGAGAAGGTAATTGAGCTTACTAGAGAGCTAATATTGGTCATTAAAGTGGAAAGCCGATTTTTTATGAGTCTTTGCGTTTCGATCGAGCAAGAAGAAGGTTCTACCCCTATTCCTCATCAACTATACCTTTCATACATTTGGCATTGCTACCATTTTTTTGTTTTAGAGCATGGATACTTTAGCAAGTTCACCAATGCCGGAGACTTGACTGATCTGTTGAACGAACATGTTGTCTCCTTTTGGCAGGACATATTGCTTAAACCAGAAGCCATTATACGACGAGGTATCGTTGGGCTATGGCCTGATACTTATAAAACGGCAGAGCTCGAATTTGAGACGGGTGATGAGTCGTGGGAATCGTTGATTACTCAGAACATACTGTTAGAGCCCGAGAGCTACTTGGGAATCAAGGATGTTTTAATATATCACTTGCCTAATAACGTTAAAGATAAAGATTCTAAGAGGGAGGTTAAACTAGATTATAAAACGTACGGACTCGTCAGGCATTTTTCCAACGACTTAGGTATCGTTTCACAGTTATCAAATTGGATATACCACACGCATGCGGTTTATGGTGAACTTTCAAGCCATGCCTTGGCAGGAAATGCTCACTACGAGGAGGCATTACCGGCAGAGACTCAGAACTGTGAAGCAACAGTTGAAGGGCCCCAGAGTGGCATAAGCCAAGAAACCTTGCAGCAACAAGGAAAAGCATTATTACACAATTTGACCCTGCCGATAACATTTGCGTACGACGCAGTACATGAGGTCGGGGCCACAACAGGTATTCCTAACACCATTTCTTTACTTATGGACTACATTCCCAAGTGGGGATCCCTTGGCGGTCGGGATGCAAGGACTAAGAAAGACCAGATGAGTTTGAGAGCCCGATACGGATACCTTATATCACCCCTTAGCTCTGAGTCGCTACCTACTAACTATAAAATCAAACGGATCGTCAACGAACTGGAGAATGGAGATTCTAAAATTTATAATCTGCTCTTCTGGTACTACGACGACGTTTTGGCGGTAATAGTTTGTGAACCCGATTTCAAAAAGGTCTGGGAATCTCAGTATTTGGAGGATCTAAGTTATAACTTATGCAAAGGCATAGAGCGACTTTACATTACAGCTTTCCAAAGAGACAACGCAGACCCCAAGAATCTTCAAAAAAGGGATTCATTTGCGTATGTTAATTACAGCAAGGTAAACAGAGAGCTTCGATCCTCGATCCCGACTTGGTTTGATGGCAGCATAGAACACAAAGACCTTTCGCCATTAAAACTTGTGATAAACGGTGTAGACCAGCTATTCGGGGTCAGTTCCAACGTGCCACAGGAGAATGAAGCTCTTGCTACTACTACGAACTGGGGGATTGATATCATGGGAAGTCTGTTTGGCATCAACAAGAGTAAAAATACTTCAAATTTAGCATCCATGAAACAGTATCGCCTAGATAAAAAGTACGAAAACTTTCTAGATAACTTACCGCAAGAGAAGACATGGGAGCTACAGGTGCAGATCATACAATTTTTGGTAAGTTTGGCATCATCTACCAGGGCTACTGACATAACGGAAGAGAGACTCCTTAAACTTAATAACGGGCTATTGTGCTACATAAAAGAAGATGAGAAAGAGCTTGCTATAGTGATCAAAAATTGGTTTGAAAATGAGGACGATCTCAGCAACAAATTACTCTCTCAGCTTTCGTAAATATCACCTGAAAACAAGTCATGAAGAAGCAGTTGATTCTGCACGTTCAAAAACGGCGGCGCTTCCTCGGATGTCTCAGATCTCGGGGCTGGTATGGATGATGTGCAAGCTAGACTTCCAAAAAGTTCCAATGGGACATATGTGAAACTCTCATGGTCTATGTCGCCCTTTTTTCGGGAGCCTCTGCATCTTGACTCTGACCTCATACGCTCCCCACTTGACGAATTCCTGAAAGGATCATCTTTCTTCGAGGTATAGTCGAAACTGAATATCTCAGTCAGCTTCTGTATATCGTATTCATCATATATGTCGGCAGCACCGTCATCTTCTGAATTCTGACAACCTTCGTTACTTCTAGAAATGTCACACCTCCTAGCGCTTTTCATAGAGCAATGATGGCTAACATAGTAAGAGAGAGACAAGATGACGATCGAATGAAAGACCATATAAATTGCATCGGGGCGGTATCTAGTAGTAACTTATTAGCGAAGTCACTGAACTGTGTTTGAACGGCCACGGCCGAAAACAGAGGGCGCTATCCAAGATGATATAGCGCCATTGAGGAAGGCTCCATAATTGGCAAATCCCATGGCATCGTGAAGCCAATAATTTTCAGATAAGATAGCGTTGATACGCTATCCCGCATATTTTTAAGATGATAAGCGGCGCCAAAAGGCAAGCGCGAGGCGAATTGGCATCGCACTTTATACCTATTAAGATTTTATTTACTGTATGCATATGTGGAGTCATATTTATTCCTCGTGGTAATAAAGATACCTTCCATAGGAGTTATCTAGTTCATGGTATTCAATCTCCTTCAGCTCTGCCGAAAAATCGATCGTTTTCGGATCCTTCACCTTATCCTTTCCACGGCGCCAGATAAACTTATAGCCGAGATAGATTGCGATATCAATGAACACCATTAAGTAGCAAAATAGGAAGTCCTTTACAGTCCACAAGCTTGGAAAGAAGACAGTGTAACCTTGTATGAGGATCATTGCAACTGCCGAGATCAGCCCAATGATGGCAGTGTATGGCTGCCACCAGGATCTGAAGGGCAGCTCTGGTAAACTGTCCTTGTGCATGAGATAGGCGCGCCTGAAAAACAAGTAGATGACGCACAGGACAGCGAAATTTATCAGTTGGGAAGCAGTGATCAAGTTTATTAGCCAGTTTAGAACCACTGCACTGTTGTCATTTAGCTGCAACAGACTTAACAGTCCCCAAATCAAGGAAACGAAGACGGAGTACATGGGGACGCCAAACTTGTTACATCTTGTAAAGATTTTTGGCGCGTAACCATCGAGTGCCATGCCGTACAGCGTCCTGGACGAACAGTAGGTGTAAGCGTTACCTGCAGAGAAAGCCGCTGTAATGAGAGCAGCATTGACTATGTCTGGCAAAATCTTGATACCAAGATTATTCATGGCGATGACGTATGGGGAAGACCCTGCCCCCGGGCGGGACTGATCGATGGATGCGGTTAACGCCGGGTCGCTCGAGGAACACACGATACCAACACAAACACAGCTTCCTAGAAATAGAAACGTCAGTCTCCAAAACACCTGCTTGAATGCTCTTGGCAACACTTTCCTTGGCAACTTAACTTCACCAGCCAACATGGATATATACTCGCCACCGGCAATTGTGAAGGAGGCCTGGATGAGACAGGCGAGAAACCCCTGGAAGTAGCCAACCGAAGCGCTAGCGTGCTCGTCCCCATTAGGATAGTATTTCTTGAATGGCGTGTGCCCAAAGTTTCTGAACCCGTAATGATCGTGCTTTGGATTTCCGCCGACCATAGTGATGAATGTAAACAGAAAGAGCCCCAGGGCCAGAAAAATCTTGAAGGAAGCGAGCCAAAACTCCGTCTCTCCATAGTATTTCACAGCGCAAATCGATATTAGGAAGTACAGGACTATTTGCACAACCAGCGGAATAGCCGCCGAGTAATCATCCCTCCAATAGTGTATTATGGTGTTCACAGACACAATTTCAAACGGGATTTGAACACACTGTAAGAACCAGAAATTCCAACTAGCCATCACCGCCAGCGAATCGTCCGCACACTTGGCAGCCAGCCGCAAGAACGGTGAGCTTACAGGCAAAAAACAAACCATCTCTGCAGTCGACATGGTAATGCACAGAATGGGAACACACCATATTGCAAACGCGAGCAGCAAAAAGGCTGGGCCACCTTTATAAAGTGCTTTTCCAATCGCTACAAATAAAGCTGTCCCAATAACACCGGAGATAGCTATCAACTGAACATGTCTGTTTTTCAACCGACGAAAAGTATGCGTAGAATACGAAAACTCTGAACTTGAGTCCGCCCCTTCATTTGTGCTTTCTAACCATCCCCATCTCGATATTTTTCCCGTCTTAACACCACTATCCACTGCATTGGTCCCAACGCTCTCCAGATCGTTCGTATCCAACTGCTTAAATTTCACTTCACTAACATTTTTTGAACCTCTAGCCATCATACTGGTATCAAGATTTACAACCATAGTACCTGACTGTCGTCACTTCGAACAAGAGTGAGTACGATCACTACTTCTACAAGCTGCAGAATTATTTTCTTTTAAGCGTTCCACCCCAGCCAGATCGAATGCTGAGATTCCAGTCACACAGTCCAGGAACCTTCCCTTACCAGGCCCTTGCCGTCCAATAGGGTAGCCAGGTTGGTATTGGTGACCTCTCTTCCAGCCACTAGGTAGTCAACCGCTAGACACAGTCAGCCTTCCCACTGTCTGTGTTCTTCGGATACCCCTGGTTGGCAACCATGCAGCCGTCGTTGCCCACCTGCCTGTTCCTGGTAGTTCGAGAATTCGATTCCCTCGGTGAACGGACTTGAGAACCCTTCCCCCGGCTGCCTCTCAGCGTGGACCAGCGGGGAGGGTGGATGGAAAAAAGGGCGTGAGGGGCAGGACGTGGGGGAATTGAGAAAATGAGAGTTGCCGTTCCTGCTAAACGCATGCGCGTGTATAACGATAATCAAATGCGTTTAAAGGTTTAAAAGTTTTGAATGTCACGTGTGTGACGATGCTCGCTAAACGCATGGATTTGTAACTCTAGACGAATATGCGGTTAGTGGGATAGGGTGACCGTGACCGGCCATCGCTGGAACCTGCAAGCGACTGACGTTTAATCAAATACAGGCTACTTCACAGAGCCTGATGAGCGTGCGTTTAGGCATCAGGTTGGGCAAATGGATGGCATTTGGGGTCAGGAGAGTTCAGCAGTAAGTCCATTGGATCCTTCTGCGACCAAAGTCCGTGCAATTGAGGATACAGTGCGAAATATAAAGAGAAATGACCCGAATGTGCAAAATGATGCATGGTGGCAGCTTGTATTCTTGATGTCTGACAACGAGGAAGGAAATGAAGAGTTGCGTTCTTTTCAGGATCTGCTTGTGGACGTGGATGATGTTAATGATATGTCGCGAACCGGAGTGGGTCTGATTCACTATACAGTTGTCTACGATCATGCCCCCTATATTGAGCTGCTTCATCAGGCAGGTCAAAAATTGGATCTCAATATTGCGGACTCTGTGGTCGGATATTCTCCACTTATGTGGTGTATACAGCTCAATCGACAAAACTGCTGTACGGAGCTGTTCTCGTTTATTGATGAAATTAGCTTTGATAAGGGAAACGCAGACGGGTTGCAGGTCTGGGATCTCGTGGTTCCGGGCTCTGCCATGGCAGAGTTTCTTGACCAAAACGGCATTTCGCAGTATCAGAGAGCGCCATCTGGCGGAGACGATTTGGCTTTGCCTGTTGGTAGTATGAATTTGGACACCGGGTCTTCAACCTTCAGCGCGGATAATGGTGCCTTCAACGAATTCACAGAGGAGTTTGAGTATGACAGGCTGCTGAAAAATCAATACCTAGAGTTTTCTGATTACGATATCCCACAGATCCTTGACCTGTTGATTTTAATGCCAAGCAAGAACTCTCACGTAACCACATACCCGGCGGCTTTATTATTTCAATGCGTACGATATGCAGACCGTAAACTGCAATCCGCCCCACTGGTTGAATCACTTCTCCATCTTTCCTTGACGAGAATTATTGCAACGGTTTCAACAGACTTGGATCCTGAGTTAGAGATGGAGGGTGATATAGTTATCCAATCATACTGGCTGAGCGCGGTCTCATTCCTGTACTACTATCTATGCAAGGATGAAGGATTCTTCAAAAGGTACCCCACGGTTCTGCAGGATATCATAAATACGTTGCACACGTTTTTGATAGAGATAAACTCCGCGATCCACTCGAGACTGGTACCACTTATGGACCCTACCATTCTGTCGTACACGACAATAGAGGATGTTAAACAAACCCTTTACAAGAGAGACTGGAATTTCTTTAAGAAGAGAAGACAGGCGAAACAACTAGCACTACAGGAAAGGAAAAAAAGTGAGTCACATCACTTTGACAACAACATTCTGAAGCACTTGTATCCTCCTTCTTTGGAGGACCAGATGAAGGCCTCTCCGATGAAAATCGTTCAAGTCTTTGGCGCTTTATCGTATGTGCTAGATTTGCATAAAGTACATCCGTTGTTTCAACAACAGTGTTTATCGATAGCGATTGATTGGTTTTCGTCGACTTTATTCAATAAAATGCTTAAAGACAAGAAGAGAAAGGTACTGTCGAGGGCTCATGCCATTCAAATTAGGTTAAACCTCTCAAATTTGGAAACTTGGATACGAAATAACGACCTAACAGTTCCCAAACCCATGCTTATCGATGGCTTTATGTGGCAAAGGTTCCCCTTCACTTTAGTTCGAGATCTGAATGATATCGATCTGGCAAATATTCCGTTGAGAAATGTCGCTAACTTTAGGCCGGTAGATGGTGCAACAGATAGTGGTACCCTAGTATCGGACACATCAAACTCACTTTTCTATTATCAGCCGTTTCACCAAATTACAAGGCTCCATTTGGAACCTGTTTTCCAGCTTCTGCAATGGCTCCAAGTTGCCACTTCTTTAACGAATGATGAATCTCTTGACGCTACATTGGTGCTATTACCTCGATTAAAGCCTGTACAATTACTAAAAGCAATAGACAAATACAGTTACGAAGTTGATGAGCATAAATTTAACTCTGATTTGAAAAAAAGACTCACGCAAGCAGTCAAGGCTCAAAAGGCTAAGGACGAACCGTATTTACAGGAAAGAAGAATACCATTACTGGTTTTACCGACAGTTGCAGAACTAACAGACACGTATACACGAAGCACTAACAGTCGATACTTCCAGCCACTACTACCGATTGATCTTCAGGACTCTGTGTTCGAGATTCACGAGGAGAACATGAAGATACGCAAGGACCGTAGTTTGGTTGAAACAAAAGACCCTGAAGAAGACGATCAAAGCGCTAATGATTCTAATGACGAAGAGAACGGAGAAGAAGTAGGGGAATCAGAGATAGGGGGCGAGCACCCAGAAGACGAATATTTTAGGCAATTAAATGCACCACTGGCTTCTGTCCAGCGTCATGCATGGGTGGCAAACGACGAGATCGAAGCTAATCCGTGGTAAAGCCGTAAGCTATCTGATGTCAAAACATAGAATTGATGAGTATCTCTGATAGACCCTCGCTATGAAATAATGTATATCTACTATTTGTCAATGACAGGATGCGTGTGCACATGCCCTGGCGCGTAACTGACATCAGTCGAATGTACTAAATAACATTGTGCCCGCAAACTAACGTCCAATGTTGCCAGGTTGGCGTTTACAATGCAATTGAAAAAGACTTTCCGTTAACGTTCTGTAAAGTCGAGACACCAGTTTTGACGCGTACGTGGACTTCCTCGTCATATTCTTCCTCTTTTTCCGCATTAGTATTCTCTTGTTTCAAATCAAACATGGGTTCAGCTGTGTTGCTCATGGCCTCGCTAAAACCGTGTATGTCGCTAACACTTTGCCATACACTTTCTTGTTTTGGCAAAAACGCATTTTCTGGAATTGAGCTGTCAAAAGCTGCCGCTTCAAGCTCCTTGCTATCTGCCACCAATTGTTGACCAAACTTTGAACCTTGAGATTTCGAATTTACAGTTTGTTTCAATTTGTTTGTCGAAGCTTTGTGTAACGGTGAGCCCGAAACCACCAAATAAACAAAACTTTCCATTGACCACTCGTACCATATTTTTTTGTCCAATTCGGAGTGATTCCTGGATATAAATACCGTAAGTTCTGTATCATCTGTCACCGCAAAAGGTTGATTCAAAGGGAATACTATCGGTGACCATGAAAACAAATCAGGAGTATGTCCAATCTTCTTGAACTGTTCTCCCGAAGATTTTGTCGCAAACGCTGTCACCTCGCTGTCAGAAATACGCCGATATTGCGTCAGCAGCTCCTTCCCAATATCTTGAGAGCCTCGGATTAGTTTTACGGTAGAATCATTAGGAAGCGTGGATAGCATGATATTATCAAAAAGTTTAGCCGTGAAAAAGCCAATAATCCCATGTAGCTCTCCTCTATATTTGATCTTGAATTCGCTAGTTGTGTTCTTAGAGAATTTATCGTCATCGTTCCCGCCTAGTGGGTGGTTAAACGACCATACCTCATTAATCTTAGATGAAAGCACGGAGTAAGGAATGTTATGCATAACCCATGGCGAGTCATGGCCATCGCCACGGTTCTTCAGCTTTTGGTATAGTAGCGGTGACGCTATAGGCGCAATATAAGACGTGTATGACTGAGGTATGAATATTGTGCCGGGCTTTGAGTGGTACTGCTCGACTGCAGACAAACATTCAGGGGATAGCTCATTACATCCAAATGACCCAAGTAACTCACTTATGCATAGATCAACTTTGATGTTGTTGTCGTTCCATTGGCACATGTCCTCCATAACAATCTGTACGTGATTACCCCAAAGATCGAAATTACGCTTTTGTAAGTATAAGCACGCTTGTGGGTTCTTTTCTAACGCAATTATTTGAACCTGGTTCTGGCATTTTAAACTTTTGACAAGATGCATTGTTCTATCCACAAGTGGTCCTCTTCCAGCCCCAGCAATTAAAATTATTATCTTTTCGGACCGCTCTTTAGAAAGCAGCTTTATCATAGCCTTCTCAATAGCCAGTTGGTACATACCATACTTGGCTAAGTCCTTCTCAAAAACGGAATATATGTAATTCGACAGATTCTCTGAATGAGGCTTCAATGGGGGCATTAGCCTAGGAGTATGCAAGTCCAGTTTTGAATGACTTATTAGTTTATTAGTCTCGTTATTTTTGTCATTATCTCTGTTATTAGTTCTCCTATTTCCTAACTCATTCAAAGAATTTTTGCCCTGAGATACCAGATCTTTGTCGCCTTTCTTCAGAAGGTAGTTAATGTATTCCAAGTATGCGGCTTCCCCACCTTTAATCTGGCTGGCATACTTCTCCATACCATGCAAAATAATACAGAGCTCCCCATTGGAATTGGGCTGAGAGTTCCCGTTAATACTTTGAAATTTGGTTATTAGAGTTTGATTAAACTTATGCAAAACAGGATAATTGTACTGATTAGTGGCAAAAATTGACGAAGAGACGAGCAGGCACGATACCGGTTCAGATAGCCACCTGTTGAGTACGTGTGATGGCGTCTTTATTCGAGGAACGGCCAAGGATATTGTCAAGGAGCGGTGATAGTCACATAGCTTCCTGATTGTGTGCCAAAGTTCCCACGTAGCCAAAGAATCACTATCCTCATACAATGGTAAAGAAACAGACAATAACAATGGAGGATGTGCCGAAACAGCCACGTCATTCAACAATTTGCATATAATTTGAGCATATCTCTGCAAATCAGAAAGCTCCCTTGGCGGGGCAACTATCAATTTGTCGATTCCAATAAATCTTGCGTACCTGCACTCATTGAGTAGCACTTGGTAGGATAACTCTCTCACAGCATTATCTGAGCTTTCCAATTCCAACCAGGAAGAGAGTAACCCAATATAGGCGGGTGTATCACCTCTTTTATGCACATTGAATGGGGGAATACATAGCTCCTGTAATTGCGGTTCCCTGATCTTTAATACACAATCCTGATCTGACTCCTGCTGCCTCTTGTGTTTGAAGTCCTGAAACTGTTTCTTCACGCTCTCCCTGTACTTTCCGTTGGTAATCGGAAGTAAGACGTAGTCATAGCTGTTAGGCAGCTTGCTGAATCGTATAGGGTCTGAAGAATAGGACTCATCAGTTAAGCTGCTGCTATTGGGGGCAAATTTCACACCAACAAAGACGTTACTTTCCATCCCTTGAACCAAGCGAAAGAGACTCTTTGTCCACTGTTCAACAGCTGTAAAGTATCCAGCAGTCTATTTGAATCAACTTAATAGATGTCAACTGCAGAGACAGCCGCTCCTTTTGTCTATGGCTGACTTTTGTTGTAACCTGCCGCGTTTTGTATGCGTTCATTCTCGCAGATCTGTCGCTTCTTGGTTGACAACTACTTCAAACTGAGACCTCCAAACAAGTTGAAGGACCCCGCAATCTATTCGGACGAGCAGTCTAGTGGCTAATTGGCTTTCTTCAGAATGTACCACCATCATCATGCATTTCAAGGAAGGAAATTGACGGAACAGGAACGAGCAAGAGTGCTAGAGTTCCAGGAGTCAATTCATTATTCACCTCGTTATTCAGACGACACACACGAGTACAGACACGTCATGCTACCCAAGGCAATGTTGAAAATGATTCCTTCTGACTACTTCAACTCTGAGACGGGCACTTTACGAATCCTCACAGAAGATGAATGGCGAGGTTTGGGCATTACTCAATCACTCGGATGGGAGCACTTCGAATGTCATGCACCAGAACCTCATATCCTGCTCTTCAAAAGACCACTCAATTACGAGCAGGAACTGAGAGCTGCGGCCGCTGCTGTAGCGGCTCAACAACAAGAGCAACAACACTCTGGAAGCCAGATCGGTATCCGGCAGTAGGCCTTTAACATGAATGCATAGAGTATCATCTAGGGTAGAGTTATCAATTATTCACACAGCTCTTTGTAGCAATACATATAAACATATCACAACAATCCCAGTGAACTCCTATTTTTCCGGGAGAAAGAGCACAAGAGCACAAGCGAATAGTGGCTTGTTCGATATTACGTTAGATGTCATATCCACCAGTATTAAGAGCCTTTTGCCCATACTTTGATCTGTTCTTTAAGCGTTAAAGCGCTTACCCAACGGACGCGCCAATGTTTTAGCTTTTGATTATAGAACATGACATCGCTTCATCTTTGGATAGCTCAGACCGACTCTTCTGAAGGTCCCAAGGCTTTCTGGGGATGGATTCATATGTCAGATACTTGGATGAGCTCAAGCTGGCGATTAAAGAACCCCGGCTAGCGCATTCTCCAACGGCTGCCGGGGCCTACTCAAAACATGGTGGCGGGACAGACTCAGATGATTTGAAGAGTGTCAAGATACTCAATACAATGATCAGAAACCTTAAGGATTTGCAAAAAAATGGTATGTGGGAAAATCACTCCGTTTTTGCGGGAACAGTCCAGGTGCTGGACCTTCTGGTTAGATCTAAACCTTATCTTCTCGTTCGACCAGAACACAAACCCGATATCACGGACTTGATGTCTGATCTGTTAGATATTTCAGTCATTAATTATACGGTTCCAGATCGGATGTGGTTTCTGCGACGAAGCTTGGGCGGCTGGTGCAAGACAATTGTTTTACTTTACGGGAGCCATTGGAGGGCAAAGCTCTCAAAACATGTCTCGGATCTTTTAGAACAATACGAGGACAATATTATGCAGGTATTCACTGCCCGATGTGAACAGGCTTTTTTGATTCACACTTTGAAAAGGCTATACGTTCTCTTTTACTGGCTATCTGGACCTCCCGATATATTCGGCAACTCTTTGGCAATCTTAAACTCTTCTTTGGGAGTTAATCTATGGGATTTCAGTTTCCAAAAACTAATACGGATGGTTTATTATTTATTTGCTTCGCTGCAGGAGGGCGCTCTGAGCAACGAAATTTCGCAGCTGCACACCAAGTACTTATGTCTAGTAGTGGAGTGTTTCATCAACAAGGTTACATATTACTCACCGGATTCCCAAACCTTTTCTACAGATCAGCTAAAATTCACACTAAACATAATGGCTATGTCTCTCAAAAGCAGGCTTACGCGTAGGGAAGATGATATTCCCATTGCCAAATGTTTATTACGAGTGTTTACTACATGCATACCAAGGAAAGGTAGTAATAGAACCGAGGGTTTGTCTATATTCGCCGACAGTTTCCCTGTAGAATGGTGCAATGACAAAAAGCCATTTAATCCAGTAAATCCAATCCTTTCAACATTGAATACTTACAAGGCGTTATCTCTCATTGAAATCGATCTGCGGAGGCGATCGGTACCGCTAAGCAGATTAAAGTTTGACAGAGTAACAGGGGCGTGGCACTGCGAAGGAGATGAGGAAAAACTGCTAAAGCTGCGTCCAGCACAGGATCGAACCAATGATTCACAGTTTGACAACCTCTTTGAGCGAATACTCAAGAGGTTTTCTCCAGTCCCCAAAATACCTGACCGAATACCAGTCTCAATTGTGCCAGATGAATTAAAAGTTATCCATAATGAAAATCTTGAGACCTTAATGGTACAGCTGGCCGAACTCTTCAGGAAAAAGCTGGCGGAGAGGAATTACAGTGATCTCGTTGGTCTAATGAAAATACTTGGTAAGACAGCTTGCTTTGAGAATGAGAGGGAAAAGGTGAGCAACAACTCACAACTCTGGCAGGCGTGCCGGGTATGTGACACAGTTTATTCAGGTAGTATCTACCATATTATGGACCCTAACAGACCAAATGCAGAAAATTGCATGGCCTACAAGCTACTGAGCAAGCTGTTTCTGTCGAGCCCACTACTGAACGATTTCCCTGAACCATTACTTGCATCGCTGTTAATCACTCTGCAGCGTCTATTCACTCATTATCAGCCGCCGGATTTGCCAGAAGTTCAGACTCCTATCTCTGAAAAGCATCCTTTCGCATTTGTTAAGCGTTGCTTTTGCAGTTCTAGTAGGTACTTGCGAATTTTGAGTGCTAGACTTATCCCACTGTGGAATATTTCAAGACTAAACAATTCGAACAATCAAAACACCGCAGCGCTCATCCATTTTCTGCAAGAGAATGGTGCCCCATATGCATCGGAAACTAATACCATGGTGTGGGCTCAGATGACATTGACGAGTTCGGGTGAGGTGTTTGACACCCTATTGTTGAAGCTCATTGATGTCTTCAACTCCCAAGACTACGCTCTACACATAATGACGGCGTTCCAGATAAGGATCGTGGCACTGACACTTGGAAAAACTTCCTACCAGTTACTCTCTCCAATCCTACCCGTACTCCTCAGACAAATAGGTAAGAATCTTCTAGAGAGAAAGGTTTCTTTCCAGAGACTGATCTGGCTCTTGGGGTACTCTGCTAAAACTATACTCGAGATCTATCAAAGATACATCATTCCTCATGCAGTTACTCAATACAAATCTGATGTTTTCAGTGAGATTGCTCGGATTATGTGCGATGGAGACGTGGCGCAGATCAATGAAGAGAAAAGAATACTTCTGGAGAAGAACAGCAGGCAAATATTTGCTGTGGCCTTGGTCAAACGTGGGCTTATGTCATTGGATACTTTAGAATCTCTATTCACTAATAGAGTGCCATCATTTGACAAACGATATATCTCGGCATACCTTCCTGACTATAAAACCTTGGCAGAAATTCTTAAGCTTTACAAGAGTGACTCAGTTGATGAGCAAGTGACGTCCGGCAATGAGAACATGGTATTAGGTGCGTTGCGATATTTGATGACAAACTTTGAAAGAGACAAACGACATGGGTCGAAATATAAAAACGTCGCAGATTGGAGCCCAGAACAAGAGGAACAATTCCAGGATAAACTCCAAGAGAACATTTTGGGAGTGTTTCAGGTTTTCTCCAGTGATATACACGACGCGGAAGGGAGGACGACCTATTTCGAGAAGCTTCGAGTTGTAAATGGAATTGCATTTCTCATTAAGAAAGCCTCCCGGAAATCCATAATTGCTTCTTTGGCTCAGATAAGCATCTGTTTACAGACTGGACTCGAAATATGCGAGGTCAGGCCAAGCTCCTTGAAGTGTTGGAAGCTGCTTGTCCTAACCCTGGATGAGGACGAGCTTGCCACTGTTGTCGATGGATTGATCTGTTTCATTCTGCAGAACTGGAATCAATTCGGCAGTAGTCTAATACAGATAGTCAATGACATATTAGACATCCTTGTTAAGGATAAGAGGAACCTTTTATTGAAAGCAAAGCCATTCCTCACGCTAGCCCTACTTACAAAGCAGGAGGCTGATATTCTGTCGAAAGACGGTAAATTTGCTCGTGCAATTGGTCACGTCCTAAGCAGTACTGATTGGATGGCCGTTTTGTCTAACAATCTGAAAAGCACTAATAAGTATGTACTCCATCAGACTTTGGACGACTTGGAAGTATTCCTCAAAAGAAAACAAACTGAACGTTCTGCGGAGTTGTTCAACAAGGTTGACCATCTTACAAGCATAAGTGTTGTTCTAGCCTCCCTACTAGATACATCACATAAATTCAAGAACGGTGACGGCCTATTATGTGAAAAATGTGCGAGATGCATTGGTATCATTGGAGCTTTAGACTCAACGAGACACAAGATTCCGAGGACATCCGCCGCGATTAATGAAGTTTATGATTTTAGTGACCATGGTCAGACTATTGCTTTCCTCATCTGGGTGGTCAATGATATTTTAGTACCGGCTTTCTGGCAGAGTGAAAATCCCAGCAAACAACTATTCTTCGCGTTAGTTATTCAAGAATCACTTAAGTTTTGTGGTTTGAGCTCCAATTCTTGGGACGTAAACCAGAGAGAGCGCTACCCTAATGAGTCAAGACTATGGGACAGATTTGACAGCATTTCCAAGACTACTTTATACCCACTCCTCTCGTCGCTATATCTAGCTCAGTCATGGAAGGAATATGTGCCTTTGAATTATCCATCATATACTTTCAAGGACGGTTATGTGCCTTGGATTAAAAACGTTTGTTTAGACCTTCTCAAAACCGGAACAGATGAAGATCATCCTTTGCATGTATTCTCTTCACTAATAAGAGAAGACGATGGTTCCCTGTCGAACTTTTTATTCCCTTATGTCTTGATGGATGTTATCATAAAAGCTGAATCAGGATCAAAATATGCGGGGATAATGGGGAATATTGTGAAAGAGTTCACAAGTATCTTTGAAATAGACCTAGATGGTCTGAATCATTTGCAAACTGACTCTTTGAAGATGTGCTATCAATCTATCTTTCGTGTTTTTGAGTACTGCAGAAAGTGGATTACCCAATATAAACAGGCATACTATCAATCGAACGGCACGTTCATTATAAGGGAGACTAAGCTCATTGAAATGCTTAAAAGGATAGAGAGCTTTTTAGATTCTTTTTCGCCCGTCTTGCTAGCCCAGCGATCACTGCAAACAAATTCCTTTGAGAGATCGGCACTCTACCTAGAAAAGTGCTACAGACAGAATCCTAGTGAAAGCCTACAAGACGCGCCACTTCTAAGGTCACTGCAAAGAACCTACGAAGAGATAGGTGACATAGATTCAATAGATGGCTTGTTGAAAACGTTCAGCAGTGGAAGTTTAACTTCCAAAATCGAAGAGCTTCAATACTCGGAAAGTTGGCAAATGGCACAAAATTGCTACAATACACTTGGATCATTTTCCAATGACCTGCCTGCGACAACCAAGATGCTAACATCAATGTATGATCATCAGCTTTATTCAAAGTTACTACTTCACCTTGAATGTCTCACTATTGATATGCCACGAATTCTGAATGATGAAATGACACAATGGTACAAAATGGGCATGGAGGCAGCTAATTTAGAAGGGAACTTTAGTGTTTTGGATCTTTGGATTAACCGAATTGAGACTTTACAAGAAGTGAAGGATCCAGAACTCCAACTACAGTATAATATCGGGAGAGCACTCAAAAACATCCGGGTTGGAAGTCGAGATAAGATCCAAAGTTATCTTAGTAGATGTTTTAAGCTTACGGGGGTGCATTTCACGACGTCTACCAATGCGACGACTCTCTTGAAGAAACAAGCTCTCCTAGTGAGAATGCATAGTCTTCACGACATATCACTGCTATCTTCAAGCGATGATGGCCCGCAATTTCAGAACAATACAGAAACGTTAGACTTCCGAATGGTACGGGTAGGCGCGGACTTCGAGCCTAACCATTACATCTTGTCGATGAGAAAATCCTACGACCGACTCAACGAGCAATCATACAGTTCGGGAGATCTGGGCTCAACTTTCTTTAATTTATCGAAGCTCTGTCGAAATAGCTGCAGATTAGATCTCGCCTCCGAATCATTGATGCATTGCCTACAGTATCGCCACCCGCAGACTGAGCTGGAATTTGCAGAGATATTATTGAAACAAGGTGAGAACGATAGAGCTGTTAAACTTGTCAGAGAGATTAACGAGAAGTATAAAGATGATCCAACGCTGAAGCCGCGGGACAAGGCCACTGTTCTTCTAAAGTATACGGAGTGGCTGGATTTAACAAAGAATTCTGCTTCTGAGCAGATCATAGAGCAGTATCAGAAAATTTTCCAACTTGATCCAAAGTGGGACAAGCCTTACTACTCCATCGGATTGTACTACAGTAGGCTCCTTGAGAGAAAGAAGGCTGAGGGTTATGTGACAAATGGAAAATTAGAGTACATGTCCATTTCCTACTTTTTGTTGGCTTTTGAGAAGAATACTACAAAAGTGAGAGAGACATTGCCAAAGGTGGTTACATTTTGGCTCGACATTGCGTCTCAGTCTATGCATGAAGGGATAGCTAGCAGACGCGAAGCGCTGAAACAAGCAACTGATGATATATGTCGACACATCGAGGAGGCTCTTAACAACAGCCCGGCGTACATTTGGTATCCAGTTCTTACTCAACTATTATCTCGTTTGTTGCATGACCACTCTTTGACCTCAGAGCTTATAATGCAAATACTGCTAAACTTGACCATCGAATATCCATCGCACATACTTTGGTATATTTCCGTGCTGCTTAACTCGACATTACCCCCTAGAGTTAGGCGAGGGAGGGAAATCATCGATAGATACAGTAAGCTGGCCGACAGCGCCCATAAATTAATCTCTGACGCTGCCAAACTGACGACGGCCCTCACGAAGGTTTGTCTCAAAGATATTAAAAACACTAGCAGTAGGTCAGGAAGATCTCTTGAAAGAGATTTTAGATTTGATGTCTCGATGGCGCCTTCTAACATGGTCGTTCCTGTGAGAGTCAATTTGGAGATGGTATCTCCACTTTCCTCTCAGTCGATGAAAACATACAGCCCATTTCAACCTGTTGTCACCATTGCAAGATTTGGATCGTCATATAAAATGTTTTCTTCTTTGAAGAAACCAAAGAAAGTGAGCATAGTGGGCTCTGATGGTAAAGTCTATGGGATTATGTGCAAGAAGGAAGATGTTCGGCAGGACAACCAGTACATGCAATTTGCCACCACCATGGACTTTTTGCTTAAGAGGGACGTCAGCTCAATGAAAAGAGATCTCGGTATAACTACATATTCCGTGCTCTCACTGAGAGAGGATTGTGGGCTACTAGAGATTGTCCCCAATGTAATCACATTGAGATCGATTTTTGTCACAAAATATGAAAGTTTGAAGATAAAATACAGCCTTAAGCATTTGTGCGAAAAGTGGCAACATAAACCAGAAAATCAAAAGCTGCAGTTTTACCGTGAGCAGCTTGCTTCTTTTCCGCCGATCTTATATCAGTGGTTCCTAGAGACGTTTCCAGATCCCATAAATTGGTTCAATGCCAGAAACAATTATGCGAGGTCATATGCGGTAATGGCAATGGTAGGGCATATACTCGGACTTGGAGATAGGCATTGTGAGAACATCCTTTTAAACATCGAAACTGGTGGAGTCTTACATGTGGACTTTGATTGCCTTTTTGAGAAGGGGAGACGGCTACCTGTTCCAGAAATTGTGCCATTCCGCCTAACTCAAAACCTACACGATGCTTTGGGCGTCGTCGGTACAGAAGGAACTTTCAAGAAGTCTAGTGAGGTCACCGTGTCACTTATGAGAGATAACGAAGTTTCTCTGGTTAATGTTATTGAAACGATCATGTACGATCGAAACATGGATAGCTCTATTCAGAAGGCTTTGAAAGTCCTCAGGAATAAGATACGTGGGGTAGATCCGCGTGACGGTCTTGTGCTGAGCGTTCAAGGGCAGGTCGAAGCTTTGATACAGGAGTCTGTTTCGGAAGAAAATCTAAGTAAAATGTATATAGGATGGCTGTCTTTCTGGTAGCTAATCTACAGGACTGGAATATATACTGCAAGTCGTGCTTTAGGAATTTGACATAATTGTGCTCGTTTGAGCAGACATGATTTAAACAATCTTGCCATTGTTAGCTCTCGAGTGGTCTCATGAATGATTTTGCTGACCTGCCGTTGGTTCTTGAAGACCATCGTCGAAAGGATCATCACTGAATTCGTTGGAATTCATTTTCACAAAAGCCCTGTTGTGTACCGGCTGATAGCCCGAGGACAACACTGGCCCAAAGTTCTTCTCGCTTGAAGCGGTAGAAGAGCGTGACTTTCTTTGATCTTTATTGGCAAACATCTCAGTTGCATTTGATGTTGGTGATGTTGGATGGGATTGAGAACCAAAGGCCGATGCTGATGGTATGCTGAAAGGCGGTGGTCTCCTCGGTAAAGACTTCCTTCTATTTGAGATCATTTCGGGACTCTGAGGATGTGAATTGTCAGAGCTTGAAGCCTCTTGAGTATTAGCACTCTCTGAGTTGGGGCTTACCGCCTCCTTATACCACTTTCCAAGCTTCTTAATAGAAGCCTTGAAAATCTTATTGGATTCCGCTGAGTCCTCTGAGTCAGCGCCGTCTGCCTGCGCTACTTCGGCGGAGTTCTCATTTGATGTGTTCTCACTTGCTATATTCTCGCTGCTCTTCTGCTGCAAGACCCGTTTCAAATTTCCAACTTTCCGCAGAGTACGACGTTCGAGAGCTGGATCTTCCGTATGCGATTTACTTTGTGAATCCCCATCGCTGACGTTCACCAAATCATTCTTTTGATCGTATGGCTCCTTGGTTTTTCGTTCGCCAGCTTGTTGCTCAACTTCATTCTTCTTGGAAAGGAATGACATCTCATTCAAAATAAATTCTTTTTCAGTTTTAATTGAGTTGGCTTCATCATCTTTATCGTACTTCTCCCAGATGCCGCCTCTATAGATCTCAAAATCCGTGCTGTAGAAGACGAGATCGTCCCAGTTGGGCAACACTAGCGATTCTTTAATGGCTTCTGCAAACTTACTTTTGATGGCATTGGTGATCATTGTGTAGGATAGCTTACTGGAACTTACCACTGGCTCAATTTCGAGGTCCAACAAGGGTTCTGACTCAAATGTGTACCAGAATCTATTCGAAGGGGGAGGCTTCAACATAAGGATCAAAGGTCCTGATAATTCTTTGAGTTTCATGGATAACTGCAGAGGCACTTCTCTCTGTCTGAAATGTGACCCTAGATTGATGGTGGCCTTTGTAGCAACAATTACAGAAAGGTCGCCGGCATACTTGAACTCAACTGAAATTTTCAATAGGCCCTCGGGGGTCAGATCTAGAAGTTTGGGATTAGTGACTACAGGGGCGCTGGTACCAACCTCAACTTCCTCCACAACAAGGTCTCCGAGAAAGTCTGGCTTTTCAATTTTCGCTAATTTCTGATATAATCTATTGTACAGGTAATCCTTTAGGGCATCTGTTCTCTGAACAGCCAAAAACAATCTTCCGATCAAAGCATTCATCCACTTTGCTGTCAGCTGGTTCTCCGTCGAGTTGATAGCTTGAATCAAGTACAATGCGTCAGTAGTCCTCAGATGAGCAGTCCGTGCAGAAACGTTAGGGTCGATCAGCCCAAAGGTCTTCTTGTCCTGAGACAGATCATTCTTTGCCACGTTAATCAAGCTGAAATACCAGTCTTCCTTGTCGATGTTGCTGTCGATATAGAGGAAAAACTGGTCGGAAGCCTGCGAACTCTCGTCCGTCTTTTGACCTCCATTAAACTGCAACTTGTCCCTACTAATCGTAGCCACCCCCTTCTTCAAAATCGATATGCATGTTCGCTTGGTGAATAGGGCACTATCCGGCAGCTCCTGGCCCGGTTTGCGGGGCCACAGAGTAACAAAACTGCCCTGCAACGAGATTGCGTGCACAAGATTACTCCGGGGCAAACTGTCCCTGTACAAAAAGAGATTCCCATGTCGCAGGACCGCATAAAACCTGTGTTTTTTCTTCAACTGCGATCTCTGCGGTACTTCACTGACCTCTTCACTGCCCTCGCCATTGAGTTCCGTATGATGGTGATAGTATTTCCTCGTAACGGTCATCCATCCTTCCCTAATCACGTTCACACCCTGCAGCTCTTCAAATTCCCCAGCCTTGAACCCAGGATCTATACCACTGTACAACAAACGATCTGCCTTCGTCCGATCTTCGGACCTTTCGTTCAGCTCATCGATCTTCGGCTTCAAGACCCAGTAAGCATACAGCAAAAGCGGCAGAAAAGTGACACCACCGGTCAAGTATATCGCTAGAAATAGCTTAAAGCTGATCATAAGCCCAACAGACCCGGCCCTCCAGTCCAGGGTTCCTCAACTACCAGTACCGTAGTCACCTGCCCTTAAATGGCTACTCTGAGCGCCTGCCTTCAGCCGGGTAACCTCTATACAAACTCACAAGATATACTACTATCTACTGCTCTCTACAAGTGTCAAGCTAAGGAATCTCAGAGTCATTAAATCAGTTTTTTCGGTTGTGTGATCATCAACGTGTAATGAAACAAGCCTCACACAGTGTGAATAGGTGCTCATCATAGTAAACCTGGTAAGAAAGAAGGAGCTCATCTACTGATCAGCCACCATTTTTTTCCTGCAATTTCACTGCAATTCGTTTAAGCTAAAGATCAGCTATCTTGTGACCAATCATCACTTCTTGACAACAGAGCAAAGTGCCGATGCTACCTCGCCTTCAAATTTTGTACACAAAGAGAGGTATAATGCAAAGGCTACTCCGCCATCAATACTTAATATGTCCGCCCGGTCGACAATGGAGTCATCATGTAAGCTAGAAAACGAGCAGAAAAGACTATCTAATTCCTTCCGCCCGCGCATTGTCTCTTCTTGTTTTTTTCCTCCGCGATCCTCATACAAGGCTGAAACTTAACGATAAAAAAGGTTGTCGACATGCAGTATACACTATTCAGTCGGAACAATTGGTATATTGGAAAAGGTATAATCACCGGAGTGAAGAGGAAGTAAACACGGAAGAAAACGAGCCGTGCGAAAGAAAAAAGCAATCTTTTCAGGTATAACCGTCTGGTTATACAATGCAACGAAGTTTGCGTGTGGCACGATATGAAATGTAATTCAAGGCTAAAATAGTGAAACTTCTTGACTGAAACATCTAGCTCTCTTTATATATGACAACCGTGAGCGGTATGGTGGAAGAAAATTTTCACCAAGGGCGAGAACGTTAGGGCTGTAAACCCCGGGTAATACGTCCCTATGTTCTGCGTTCGATTCCGCTCGGGAGCCGTTTTCTAGACGCGCGCCCCTCGAGAGCGGGATGGGCCTTCCTAAATAGGAATTTTCGTCAACTTTTCTTGTTTCGGCAGCTCATCGCCTGTTTTTCTTTTTCCTTCCAAATTTTTTTTTTTCATACTCCATGGACATATCGAATACATACATACATACACACTTGGATACATAATGTAACAAAGGTTCATGTGGTATATAGCTGGAGGGCATCGATTAAGTGTCTTGATAGGATCTATATACAGGCCGTGTAGTTTCCATCTATCAAACAATGGTCGTCAAGAAACAACCTCGTGGTGGAAAGAAAAATAGCGGTACAGCTGTGGGCTCTGCCAAGCAGTTCCAGCTCTTGAACGGTGTAATCACAAAGGAAGATATCACTCCGTTGGCCAAGACCCAGTGTTCACAAGCCGGGAGCTCGGATTCCGAGGACGTGGACAATGCGGATCTTTTGTTTTCTCCGCTCGGGACTGGAGCCGTGGAGGAGGAAGAAGACGAAGACGAGTTCGATCAGGGTCTTTTGAGCCCAGTTTACTTCGGGGCGATGTATCCGAAACGGTTCCACCATCATAGCAGTGTGGACGAGGAGGCTGCTGCGGAATCGCGCAGGAATAGCGTTTCTGCGTACGCACTCAGAGACTTGGTCGGGGCCAGTGGGAACGGCGACTTCTGGAAAGAGGTCGGAGCAACGAACCAGGAAGCGATATTTGCTTCTTCTCCTCTGGAGCTGCCCTCGGAGTCGGCCGCTTGTGTGGAAGAATCGTGCAACACTTCGCTGGACGAGTTTATAACTGCCGATCTGGGCACGCCAACATCGGTGCCTCCTCAGTGGGATGAGGACTACAAGATCAAACTGTTGTGCTACAGGGACGCAGCGGGCAACTTGAGACTGAGGACACAGGAAGACAGCTACATGGTCTCCAGAAACTCCTCTGTCCCGTTTGGAAAGGTCAAAGTCGGCAAGGGTCGCACAGGTAAAAGTGGAAAACTGCTGAAAAGCGCCATTAGAAGGAAAAGTGGCGTCAGGGAGATGGTTTCTACAGGTATTGGGATCGGAGAATTCATGTTATAATACAATCAGTCATTCAAAGTCATTCTGCTCTTATTATTCACATCAGCTTTCAATTCTATTCAGTTCTTTTGTTAAAGACTATGTATTTATTTTTTAATTTTTGTCAGGTATATGGATTACTTTACTTCAGCTGGGACCACTTCTCGAGGGGGATCGAATAGGACTGGGACTTTTTGTTGGTAATATGTCTAATCAATCCGGTATCGTCGCTGATCAAACTCTTTTGGACTCCCTGCGCGGTCTGCAAAGTGAAGGGATTGTTGTAATAACTGCCAAGATCTCGGAAGATTCTACGAGTGTCCAATTGGATAAGAAATATGATTCGTTGAAGGAAGCTGCCAATGGTTTAAAATCCGATCCGCTTTATATTTTCGCCAAAGGCCTGCTTGATGACGAGAATCAGTATTATTTTGTCTCCTATGTGCCCGATTCCTCACCGGTCAGGGCCAAGATGCTGTATGCGTCGACAAAAAACACTCTGGTGAGACAGATCGGGTCGAATTCCATAGGTAAGCAAGCACTTTTGACAGAGGCAAGCGAGTTGCTCGGTTTGGCCGATGAAAAGGACGCCCAGGACGATTCGGCCCTGACACAGTCGGAAAGAACCGATATCGAGATAACGCAGCAGCAGCAGCGGTTGAAGTCGTCCGCTTTCTATCCGGGTGGTAGACAGCTTGTCTCTCAAACAAACGGGACTCCAAAGGCTCTATCTTTCGAATTGACATCAGGGTCTGAGGACTCGATAGAGCAGCTGTTGAAGCAGTATAATGTGCTCTCCTTCGGTATTGACATGAGTGATGAACAGATTCAAGTGACGTCTAGAGACAATATAAGCTCTTCAAGGAATTTAAAGATTACTTCAAAGCATCCCAGCTACGTGGTGTACAGAAATGGAAGTCTCTATTACTTCATCTACAGTTGCCCTTCTGGAAGTAAGGTCAAAGACCGCATGGTGTATGCCTCCAATCGCTCTGGTTTCATCTCACGCTTACAGGATGAGCACCAGTTGAAGTTTGCCCGGATTGTGGAAATAGGCGAGCCAAATGAGTTGGAGTACTCCTTGATATCCAGCTCAAGCGCCGAAGAACAAGCTCAGGAGGAAGCAAGGGCACAGTCAGCAACTACAACTAAATTCAGCAGACCAAGAGGGCCAACAAGAAAAAGAGGTCATTAGCGACTAAATGCAAACTTTGAAGCACAATGCACGTTAGCACATCAGCCATCTATACTGTACATGTTTACTAGTATTATATGCCTTTTTCATGATACTTGAGATTGTAGCTTACGTCTAATCGTCCGCAGTGTCTCTGGACGCCCTCCTACTGTGATAATCAATCACCGTCTTTATCTTGAAACCTGTCTTGAGGTCAATGGCGTGCCGGCCTGCGACATTGTACGACAATGACTCGGACTCTATCCTACAGGTTGGACATTTCAGATCGAGAGCTCCCGCATGCCATCGCCTGATGCAATCCTTGTGGAATTTGTGTCTACAGGGATGAAGCTCTCCAAATTCCTTGCTCCCTTCTTCTAAACATATAGGACATGTAAATCGAGGAAACTCTGACATATGGTCGTTCGATTCCTCCCGCTTAGGTGGTTTTTTCAGTGTCACATACCTCGTTGAGCCTGAATCCCTCAAGATATTAATGAGATGAGCTTACATATACCAGCATGAAAAATCGCACGGCACCAGCCATTAAGAGCCTAAAAATATAACTACCGATGTCCCGCCACCAGCTAGATTTGGTTATGTGTATGAAGCAGCCGGGGACCCATATAGGGCTGCTGTGTGACAAATGTGACGGCAAATGTCCAATATGTGACTCTTATGAAAGACCGAAGAGCAAGGTAAGAATATGTGAGCAATGTTCATTCGGCAAGAGTGGCACTAGCTGTATCATATGCGGATCTCCCGGAGTGTCAGAGGCTTTTTACTGTTGGGAGTGTTGCCGCTTGGAGAAGAGTCGAGATGGCTGTCCCAGAATTGTAAATATTGGTAGTAATAGAACTGATAAGCACTTTGAAAACAAATCACTGAGTTACAAGTGACTGACGCTGAGCATAGTTTAGGAAAATGAAGCCTTTAGATGTTTGTAAGATAGATAAGGACTGTGTAGTAAATAAAAATCAATTAACGCGATCTTATATTATTGATCAGAAGGGGTATCATATCCCCTCAAAAGAAACTCACCGTTGTCAACTAGTAAGCTCTCTTTTGATGCAAAACTGTCCTCTGCTGGGCCTGCAGGATACAGCTCTTCGTTAAAGATGAAGCTTTCGTTAATAGGACTTGTAATGCTTCTCGCCGTAAGGTTATCGTCCTCCGTCGATTGATTCAAAAACATTTCAAAGTCGTGTCTGACCTGCTGGATTATCTTCGGATATACTTCGTTGCGTTTAATTTCATAAACTAGCCAATCCATCCTAACAGCCAGCTGTTTGATATGACCAGCTAATTCATTTCTGCCTTTATAACTCAGAGGCATAGCCTGCCTATAAAAAGGTAAAAGCTCTCGTAGCTCTTGTAGCTTATGCGATTTTTCTTCCATTGCATTTCTGAGCCTTGCAATCCTCTCCTCCAATCCCAACTTTCTTAATGACACGACAGTATTAGCTAAACAACCAGGTTCGTAGAAGCAACCATCAAAGGCAGCCATCAAATTGATGGAATCGACCCAATTATCTCGTTCGTATTTGCTTGCGCACTTCCAAGCATAGATCTTCTGAGAGCCACGTAAATACAAAATGTTCTCGGTGGAAGTACCTAGACTGCCTCCTTCATCAGTTAGATTGGAGTCCCCTTCTAAAATTTGGAAAGAAGAAATCTCCGATTTGGCCATTCCTTCTTCCTTGCGGGTCGCAAGTAGACCACTGCAACTGATTGGAGAAGCTGATATCATGGAAGCATTTGAATGATTCTGTATAATGTAGTTCGAAGTGTTAGTCTGAACATCTTTCTCAAGCTTTGGGTTGATCCAGTCAATATTATCAAATATAAAGAGACCGCAAGTCGTTAAAATCGCAAACTCTTTCTTCCAAGAGACTCGGTTCTGGGAACCTACAATAGAGAATTTTTTGTTTATCGTTAACTCATTGAACTCACCCATTTGCACGATTTTAAAGTATCTGTAGTCATCGTTTACTTCGTTCAGTACCTCAAAACTAGTCAAAACAAACTTGAGTAGATCATTTTTGTGAACTTTCAAATAACCTCCCTTTACCTCTCTCAGGATTGAGAAGTATTTGTTGTACTTGTTCTCTTCATATTTCAATGTGCGTATGAGGCAGTTATCGTCCCAATACTTTTCGACCTCAGAAGCCATATCCAACTCAGAAAGTGTATCTTCTAGAATGTAGGAATAGACATCGAATTCATCCTGTATGACTGATGCGCTACTGCTTGAAGTTGATGTTGGAATATGCGGAAAATAGGAAGAATACGAGTTGGAGGACACGCGGCCATGGAAGCTAGAAGATATAATGTAGTCCTCGTATGGGGTCGATCCTAATATTTGTATGATGTCGGTCGGCGAGTATATTGGTAAAGCAGGTGTTTCGGCTGGAGTATCTTGAAGACTTACATCCGACACACTCAGAGATTGATGAACAGAGCTAAAATCAAACTTTGGGGACTCCTTTGCGATGATGTTGTTGTAAAAATACGAGAGGATATCTCTCGGTATCTTGAATCCATCTGACTCGACGTCATCGTGAACCAATTCAACGAATTCTGATTTTGTCATCTTGTATCTGTTATTATGATTGAAATAATCTGTATGAAGCATCAGCAATGAGAACGAAACAAAGTATACTTGATTTTCACTTGTCCATGGGCTAATCTCTTCCACTGATTGTTGGGACTCAAAATAAACTTTTGCAAAGATGGTCAAAAGTCTGTCAATCTGCTGGCTTTCCTTAGGCAACTCGAGAAACATAAGCAGTTTCCTCAGCGATATGTCCAGCGGATCATAGTCAAAATCAAAATAGTTTGAAAGGAAATACTTCAAACACTGCAGTTTAAACGGCTCATTCTTTTCACACAGGATTACAGCCACAAACTTTCCGTATGGTGCTAACCGCGCTAGAAATTCCTTTTCCGATTCAGCAGGCAGCGGTTCTGGGGGACATGGCAGATCCTTCAAGGTAATTTCATACTTTGGAGTAGCTGTCTTTATTGACGTACCTTTCATAGAAGATGCACTTGAGGATCTGAGATTAATCAAACTGTTGAACGCATTAGCGATAGAGCTACTTCTCCTCGAAATGGGCGGTGGGCCGGTGCTCTGTGGTGCTGGAAATGAAATACTTGCAGCTGACAACCTAGGTGGGGTCAGTGACGCAGCACCCTGCACTGCCGTAACACTAGAGAATTGAATATGTGAACTATTCTGTGATTTCATGATCGGTGATCGACTTGCCAAAGAGTTGCTACGTGATCTTTTCAAATGAGTGCTTATTAAGGAAAGGAAGTCGCTGCTTCCCAAAGCTGGATCCTGGTTTTGCTTTGCATTTTGAACGTAATCAGACGCATCAACAGTTCGGCTTCTCCTACGTCCGATGCCCGCTGCTCTTAACCTAGAGCCGTTTATTTCAGCAGAGCCGCTTCTCGAGTGACGGAATGATGTAGTTGTCTCTGATTTCCTCAATTGATCTACGGGAAATGTGACACCAGACTTATTGTTAGCTCTTGAAATTCGAACCGACGATGACGTAGAGCTGGAAACATGATTACCATTTTTAACCGGTGAACTGAACAGTCTCGAAGGAGCTGAGCCCAAAGACTCGGCATTAGAAGGTGGTCTGGTTGCCTCTCGTACTTCTTCAGAGGAACTGCCGTCGATGCTGGGTTGCGAGGGGAATTCTAACGGGGAGCTTGTATTCTGCGCGGTTGCTCCACGACCACTCACCGTACGCGCAGGTTTCTGGGGTGAAGATGTAGAAGATTTAAAGCTCGAGTCTGTCAAGCTCATTTTATTTTTCAGAGTGCGCAGTTTACTCTGCCTCCTTTCATGAGTGCTGGAAGCTTCCTCTCCTTTAGACCCCAAACTAAGCGCCTCTCTAGCTTCTTCACCAATAGCATTCAGCCCATGGACATCGTGTGACGCACGACTAACGGATACTGGTGAAGAGGCCGTACGCCTTCCCTGTTTACCCTTGTGCTTTCCGGCCTTCTTGCCACCTTTTTCCTCATTTGCTCCTTCACCATTATGTTGTTGGACCCCATGAAATAGTTTGAGCCTTATGAGAGTCGCTAATGACTGGTTCATGTGTGCTTAGCCAATTGCATAGATTGCCTCGGTCTCTCTGTAAGGAAAGGGAATCTCTCGCACACAGCCCGCTGGGTAATTTGCGTCTATCCGAACTGCGAATCTCTGGAAGAATGATTAGTGAACAGTTCTCCAACCACTGAATTTACAAACAGGTGACCTTTCCTGTCCCGATGGAAGCTTCTCCTTTACCGAGTCAGTCCCTTCTGGCCTTCTCGGAAAAAGCTGTACCCGCCTTTAGAACAACTATGATCCAAACCATCAAGTCATTGAGGGTCTCTGTAAACACCTTATTTACAAGGTCTCGGCATTACTTTATTGTTACATGAATTTACGACAGACTAACTTTGCTTGAGCCTGGCAGCTTGAAGGTCTTGTGCGAGCCTAGATCCCAAAGACATTACGAAGTTCTCACAAAGACCAAGTCCGAACGTGACGAATTATGGAGAGTGTCTCAGATCTTGTAGCTGTTGATGGTTTGGCATCTTGAAAGGTATAAAAGGAGGGCTATTTCTCTTGAGCTTGCCCAATACTCAAACGAACAAGAATCAATAATGACCATCCCTACTCGAAATCAGGCTAAGAAAAACACCTTTCTAGGTCTTTTTGGAATGAGGATGCTGCTTACTATTCCAAACAATGGAGCCTCAATACGATGTTACCAATGGCGCCTCGAAAACTCAGTCAGAAGATCGACTGGGTTTCAACGCAGCAAAGAACATCATGCTCAAGTATATCTGTGAGCATTTGATGGCAAATGGTGGTCGGCTCGCTATGATGGGTCCTGGCCCCTTCGTGCGTTAGTACGTTGTAAGTCCCTTGTGGACTCTTCCAGGCGAATGCCTCGAGGCGGCTAATAAAAATGATTTCGCCCAGGATCGAACTGGGGACGTTCTGCGTGTTAAGCAGATGCCATAACCAACTAGACCACGAAACCATGTTATTCATATTGAAATAATTGCTTATTTAGAAACTTATCGGTAGAATTTAATCACGCCGATCCTACTTGATAGCCGTCATTGGCGTAATGATCTTGATGGACAAGATGCAGACAGGATTAGACGGGGTTTATTGTCCATTTGGGTCATATGTAAGCTTCTCTACCAAAGGTTTGCGCCTGTCAATGTTTACTATGTAATTGCTCTGTCGTTACAGC